>NJDD01006007.1:59488-117437 GCA_002245505.1 Calephelis nemesis | reverse complement strand
ATAGGGATCCAACACTTTATCTATTCCTGCCGATAGTGTTGGGCACTATTGTGTCGTGTCCGAAGAGTAGTCGGTTTGGTCCGAAGAGAAAAAAAGATTAAAAAAAAATAAAACCAATGTAACATACATGGTAAATGTAGAAAGGTTTTGAGTAAATGTCGCCAGTCGCCTCTGTGGTCTACCGGTCCGGGTGTAGGACTTGACTGCATGAGGTCCCGGGTTCGAATCCCAGCTCGGCCAACAAAAAGAAAATTGGATTTTTCCAATTTTCTAATAAAGAAAATGTTGGTCGGGATTGGAAATGTGCCCGGTTGGCGATAGGCTTGCCACCTATCACATTGTGGGACTTAGTGTCTTCGGCTAGTCGTGGGTTCCCTGGTTGTGCCTCTGCCTACATCTCCGGGAATATGGGCGTAAAAATACTTTTTGATCACTCTCAGAGTTGGACATAATATTGTGAATGAATGAAATCAATGAGTCACTATGTAAAATTCTTACATAAACATCGCCTGTGTGGTCTAGCGGTCCAGGTATTGGATTTGACTGTATGTGGTCCCGGGTTCAATTCCCGGGTCGGGCAACAAAGAAAAAATTTGAGTTTTTTACAATTTTTTGATTAAAAAAAATAAACGTTGCTCGGGATTGGATTGTGCCCGGTTAGCGATAGGCTTGCCACCTATCACATTGTGGGACTTACTGTCTTCGGCTAGGCGTGGGTGCCCTGGTTATTCCTCTCATGCCTCTGCCTAAAAGATAGGCAATCTCTTCGGGAATATAGGGGGGAAGATACTTTTTTTTTAAGTTTTAAAAACCAACGTGAACGTAAACGTAAAAAGGTTTTTTTAAGTAGATTTGATTTCTCATAGAATTGTGTGAGAGAGAGAGAGAGAATGAAATGAATGAGTCACTATGTAAAATTCTTACATAAACAGAAATAAAGACATCAAAACTACAAAATGGCAAATGACAGCTTGGATGGATTTTTTTAGGATTTGGTTTAAGGTTTTATAAATTCTAAATACTCTGTGTTCACGAATATCTAACACTAGGCATTTGTGAACTGATAATTAATAAGTAAAAGTGAAAAAAAATCAAATTAAGTTTGAAAACCGAAACACGATCCTTTGCAGAATAGACCATCTGCCTTCCAGCCAGGAAGCTCGTAAAAGGCGAGCATAGGCTTACCGTCACTAACACAATGACATCTGACTAGGTGGTAGAGTTTCGCAGCGACTCGCCCGGATGAGTACCAACGCCTTACCTATTCCTGCCACCATAACGTCCAATGCTTGCCGTTGACGTGTATCGGTTCAGAGGGTAAGGTAGCCGGTAAACTTACTTTTGCTCGAGGCCGAACATCGCGGCCTCAGGTTGGCAACGCACCATTACCACCTTTGGTGTCTCTAGGCGGCGTGAATTTCTTACCATCACGAAATCCGTCTGCTTGTTTGCCTTCCATTATCATAAAAAAAAAAAAAAAAGATTGTATAAATTTAGATAGATAATCAAAAATCGATACGAAAAACACACCTTTTTTCATATCCGTTTCTGGAAATAATTAATATCATTACTTTCTATTGAAAATATTTTATTATTAATAGTTGATAGGCCTTCTCAATTAAGGATCAGCTCAGTCTTTTACTAAGACTGAGAATTTAACTTTTAGTATTATTTTTTGAAAGTTCACGATTTTATTATTCTGTCATATTATTATACGTATATTCGTGTTTTAGTTTCCCTAATTACGAAAAGAATTTTGTAAACTACTGGCAAACGTTATTCCTAGTTATTCTTTCTCAAAATCTTGTTTTAGATAACGTGAGGACTAATCATCATATAGGTAGGATTGATTAAGTTTTTGCCATATCTACATTTTCAAGAACAAAATAGGTGGATACATGCTATAGAAAGTCATTCATAATAAATAAATAAATTAACCTTAAATATTACTTAAAAAAAACAAGAATTTGTCTAGTTTCAAAGTAAACAAATGTCAAATTAGGTATAATAACGCAGCATAAGCACGGGCATAAGTTTTGCATGCATTATGGGAGTGAGTCAAAGATTTTATAAAAGACTAGAAGCACGCCCCGGCTTCGCACTGGTATAAAATATACATTTAAGTCTTCCTCTTTAAAAACTTTATCTATTCAAAAAAACTGCATCAAAATCCGTTGCGAAGTTTGAAAGATTTAAGCGTACAAAGGGACATAGGGACAGAAAACGCGACTTTGTTTTATACTATGTATTGACAGACAATAACAGTCAAACATACAATATAGAAATACTGTTCGTTAGTCTGGCAAAAATCGTACGCCTAAACGGTTTCTTTAATGTTGGTTGTAAAATATCTGTAGATCAGAAAAAATGCTATAGTTTAGAAATATGGAAAACCTAGGGAAATATTAGAAAATACTGTTTTTACCCCATTTAAGCTGATTTTAGTTGTTAAAATATGATATCATATCTGTGATCTAGCGGTCCTGCGTCCAACTTGACTTTTCGAGATTCCAGGTTTGATTCCCGGGTCGGGCAACATAAAAGATAAGAAAAACGTTCATTTCAAATTTTCTGATAAAATAATATGGTTGCACTGGATTGGATATGCGCCCGCTTGGCGATAGGCTTGCCACCAATGTATGTGGGATTTAGTGTTTTCAGCTAGTCGTGGGCCCTGGTTGTGCTTTTGCCTACCTCTTCAGGGAATATAGGCGTAAAGATACTTTTTTTTCAGATATTATACATGGTTGCAACACACCTTCTAACAAAGTTAACCTTGGAAAAAACTTTGTTTCCATCTTCCGTTTATTACTTAATTGGGATTAAATCTACGGTTCAGACGCATGCAAACCAAAATATGTAACCTGTCTACCGTCTGAATACCATTAATGTTAGGAAAAACAAAATTCGCCGGGACAGCATCATGAGCAAATACTGTAATCTACATATTAATACGTGATGCCAAAACTTTGGACCCCTTTTTACGAAAATTGCGTAGACAAAGGAGCATTAAACTTGGCACATTTATAGTTCGTTGGTAGGAGAAGTGGAGAACGCTAATGTTTTTCAACAATAATGCTTATAAAGTACATTAAAACAATTAATAAAACATTACCCACACTACCATACATTTGACACACACACAAACAAATATATTGATGATAACGATGAAAGATCACAAATGGCGCACTAAAAAGTTTGGACACAAAGTACCTAGTTTGTCTGAGAAATGAAGATGGCGTTCTTATCAAAAATATATTAAAATTTGTTATGGTCTAATTTTGACCAAATGACGACCACTAGTAATAAATTAAAACATATTTTTTAACAAGCTCAGCGCCAAACCCTATATTTCCAATACAGAGTGTATCCTAGAGGATACACGTGCCGCTAAAAGCATTAAAATATAATTCCATGAGTACAAAAAGTGCCGCTTTTTACGATATACAAAAGTTATTTTCAACACTCCAGATTTATGAACAGAGGACAAGAGGACACTTCACTTCGTACAACTTTGAAAAGAGGGTCGAAATATTAGAAGTTTTAAGTACATAATAATAATCTTTGTAAGCTCTTTTCTTAAAAGTTTGGAAAGTCGTGTATCAACATATTTTATCTTCTTTATCTTCATATACCTACATATTTCTTGTTGGCGTGTTAATGTCACTGAACTCTTCCCAAACGACTAGAGCGATTTTGATGATTTTTTTTGTGTTTAAGGGGAATCGAGGATGATTTAGATGTACAATTTGGTCTACACACTACTACAGCTAGTCGAGGGTGCCTTGGGTGTACCTCCGTCTACCTCTTAATATATGATATACGTGATATATTTTTATTTTAAGTTATCAAGAGTCTCCCAAGCTAGCGTGTTTGTATGAAAAGAGGAATTAAAGTGAAGAAAGCTTGGCAGGTATGTTGGAGTTTCACATTTTCCTATTCTCGCACAGGGAACTAGGTACGACGGTACTTAACTATGTATTTAATGTAAACTGTTACTAAGTAGCTAAGTAATCTAAAAAGTTTGTATGTGTCATTTCAAATTACAGTCTTTAAGATATTTTTAAACAAACTTTATGTATCTGTATGTTGTTTAAAGTTCAAATAGTATTTAAGTATAAATTTTTCTGTCAACAGTGTAGTATTATTATCTATGAGTATTATACAAAATCGCGCTTTCCTTTTTTACCCTATTCTTCTTCTTCTTCTTTCTCTAAGTTTTGGCTTTCACGTTTTGCCATAAGTCAAGTAGAAATTTGCATCAAATTTTACATCAATTTTAATAAATTATAATCATTCATTAGTCATAGTTCGTCAGCAAGTCATGTCAGGCTCTTGTACTTGGTTAAAGCCTGTGGTGGCCTCATTACTCAAGAACATGTATATAAGCCTGGTTGTGCCTCTGCCTACCTCTTCGGGGATATGGGCGTGAAGATATTTTCTTTTTTTCTTTACTTTCTTTTTTTTTCATGTAATGAGATTGGGCGGCAACGAGAATTTACACGATATGCTTATTTCTTCATGATTATTTCATTTGTGCATTTTCACTGAACAAAATTGTACAAAATATCACCAAAACACTCACTAAATATCAATACGAAATTCAATAATTATGAAAAAACTTCGACCATCTTTTCTCTCGATGTCGCCAAAATCCTTTTACCCTATTAAAAGTGCATTTCTTATATTAATGTTATTTTAAAATCAGAGGTCCTGCTGGGTATGTCATTCTCATTTCAAACATATTCTGAGGGTCAGCTAAGTAATATTAGAGTAGGAGTTTTGGCGTCATCGTGAATGAAGATAGTCGTATTTTTCCATAATTATTGAATTTCGTGTTTATATTGAGTGAAATTAGTTGATTTAGGTGGGAATTAGTTTAGTTTTGTTCAGTGAAGGTGCACAAATGAAATAATCATGAAGAAATTACTGTATCTTAAATTTCCTCGCTGCCGCCATATCTCCCAAAATGACCTTGTGTAAAGTGACCACTGCTTTACTCAAGAGCTTGACGTGACTTTGTAAATAGTGACTAATGACTGTATAAGAATAATTAATAAGGAAGACATGTGACTAAAGACGAAATAATTAATACGGAAGACGTGGCAGCATGGCCTAAAGGTCTTAGCCGGCCCCAGAAATGGCCAAATTATCTTAAAAAAATATATGAGAGTATGAGTTTACAATTTCATATTCAGAGAAACATTTCCTTACACCTCAAACATTAACTTATTGTGTAAATAAGCTATTTTCGGTTGTTTATTAAAACAATTGAAAGTCACATGCCAATGAATAGGATTATATTTCACCCAAACTACGTAGGTAGAACGCACGTCATTAGTCACGTTTCATACCATTTCTCTGTATCATAAATTAACTAGCTGGCCCGGCGAACTTCGTACCGCATTAATTTGGTTATGTCACTAATATCATAGCTTTGTATGGCAGTAACTAGCCGAACTGGGGATTTTTTTTTGGAATAGCTAATTTCTTGATAACCGCTAGGTTTTTACAACTTCACCGGGCTAATTTGGGCCAAGCAGAGTGCTCAGCCCAAGACATCATTATTTAGATGGATTGAACTGTTCCCTACAACGCCAGCAACATGAGCTGTCTCCCGGGAGGCCGTACCTTAACTTAGTGCTGCGTTCTGGTTACTGGGTGGACTTGTTGGAGGAGTAGGGGCGGCTCGTCGCTCGGCGTTAGGCGCCGGGAACTTCGAACCGCTCTAATGAGATGACATACTTACATCATCGTCACTTACTGGGTGCAATGCGTTTTCAATCGTAGCAAAATCCTTTGAAATACACATAAACATTTCAATAGTATATTTACGCCCAAGACACAACCAAGGTAATCACGACTAGCCGATGACACTAAGTCGCACAATGTGATAGGTGGCAAGCCTATCGCCAACTGGGCACATTTCCAATAACGAGCAAACTTATTTTTATTAGAAAATTGGTAATACACATTTTTGTTTTTTTTTTACAAAAAAATATTTAAAAAACAATTATCATTAAATACCAAGCCTATCGGTATAGCCGTTAAGAAGGAGTTAAGTGACGACACATTACAGAAGAGTTTAATGCATTAAGAAAATATTAAACAAATTGGTCAAACTGTTTAGGAGTATTATATAATCAACCGACGAAAAAAGGAGGAGGTTCTCAATTCGACCCGTATGTTTTTTTTTTTGTATGAATGTTACTCGATTATTCCGGTGTTTGTGGACGGATTTTCAAAATTGTTTTTTTAATTGAAAGCCTATACTCCCGCGGTGGTCCCTTTATAATTTAGTCCAGGTCTACAATAGCATTTATAAGAAAACCACATATGTTCCAAATTTGAAGTCGGTTTTTTGCAGTCTTACTGCGTTTAAATTATTACGAACTCGTATTAATGTTTAAGTGTTGTAAATCTATATCCATAGTATAAAGCAAAGTCGCTTTCCGCGTCTGTCTGTATGTATGTATGCTAATATATTTAAAACTATGCAACGGATTTTGATGCGGTTTTTTAAATAGGTAGAGTGATTCAAGAGGTAGGTTTATATGTATAATAACATGCTTCATACGAGTATATAAGAGAACCAATGATAATTTCAAGATTTCTAATGCGAAGTCGTAAATAAACATATTTTTTTGCGCTTGCATTGCTAACGCTGGCTGAACTCTACGAGATAGATCAAAATAATGTACTAAGTATTGTTAACCTTAAAAAGGTCTACAAAAAAATTCGAGATAGTATATGTTTATCTCTTAGGGATAACTTACAATAACCAATTTTTATCCTTTACTTTTTACGAAAAATAATGGCTTATTTACGAAGCGATTTAAAGCAATACAGCATTAATCCTTATCTAATTAAGTATCTTAAATAAATTTTACATTTAATATAAAACAATATAGGCCTTTACAGCATGTAAATTAAACGAATAGTTTCGGAGATATATACAGGTTTAAAATATAGGGATATCGCGGTTGCAGCGGTACCAGCTGGCCGCGGTGCGTGCCTTTGTCTATATATAGCGCGACGAAGCACGCGCCTTTTTCATAGGACTTTGTAATTTGCTGCCGCGTCTGTCTGTCTGTCTGTTCGCGATTTACTCGAAAAGTACTGAACGAATTTTCATTCGGTTTTCAAAAATAGATAGAACAATTCTTGAGGAAGGTTTTAGTGTATAGTAAGTTTATGTTTTGTACAAACCAACGATGTTACGATGATAATATTAGTTCAATATGTCGGCAAAAAATAAACTGATCGGGAGCTTTCCTCGAAAACGCTGCCAAAAACTTTTGCGTTTTAACAAAATAATGTATGGTGGGATTTTTCCTCTTCGATAGATCTCAAAAAAGTAATCAGTGGTATGTGTCTATCTTTAAAGAATAACCCACAATTACAGTTTTTTGCGTTTACTTAAATCAGTAAAATGAAGGGTTACTTTAAAACATATTTTTAACAATACAGTATTAACCCTTAATCAAATAAATCTGTTAGATACGTTATGCGTGTAATTTAGATCAAAATTGTCTTTTACACTATCAGAAAAAAATAATAACTAATGAGTTATCAAAAAGTTAAAATCTCCTTGCGCGAAATTAAATATCATTGAAGCGTAGCAAAGACATGCGCGCTTACTGCATCCATCCATACTGATATCCTGACATCCAGACATACTCACAAACTTTCGCATTTATAACATTAGTAGGATGTTTATTCTTGAATAACCGAAGCGAAGCGAAGGCGGGCAGCTAGTTAATATATAAAAGTATCGCCAATATCATCTAGTGAAAGTGTTGGCAACTCAACATGTGTTTTTTTCAATTTTCTAACAAAAACAACGTTTCCCGGGATAAGTGAACGTTAGGCTACGCTAGGATAGGTCTGTCATCGATTACATTGTAATACTAGGACTTAATAATAACTTCGGCTATCCTCTACTGCCTGTGTGGTCTAGCTGTCCATCGTCAAATTTTATTTTTTGAGGTCCCGGGTCGGCGAACAAAAGTGTGTATTTTAAATTTTCCAATAAAAATAACATTGCCCAGATTTGAATATGTGCCTGGTTGGCAATAGGCTGCCCACATATCACATTGTGGGACTTAGTGTTGTAAGCTAGTCGTGGGTGGCCGGGTGGTTTTACTGCCTTTCTGGTTCTTTTGGGGGATATGGGCGTGAGTAAACTCCTATAACTACCTAACACTCGTCTTTTTTACTTGTCATTTCAGTCCTGTTGAATTTTATTGCGGGACGCGTAAGTGAAAACTAGAAGTTTTATAGGATTGGATTTGATATACCCTGAAATTTCCCAATTTTTCTCTCTATATAAACCTTGTCCTGACGATAACTAACACAAAGAAAAACAATTGGAAAAATTGTACCGTTCGTTCGAGAGAAATAAGGATTCATCACTACACTTGCAACTGTCTGTCCCTATGTATACCTACATGTGATGACGTAAATTAAGATCTTTAAAATTACGCAACGGCTTTTGATGCCTTTTTTCTACGGATGGAGTGCTTTAAAAGAAAGGTTTACACGTATAAAACATGACATAAAAGTTTGTCCACCCGTGCGACGCTGGAACGAGCTTCTAATTTTTATATATATAATGAGAGGGTTCTTTCGTCTTTCTTTAGGTTTTGGCCTTCACGTTAGTATTTTGCCATTAGTCTAGTAGAAATTTGCATTAAATTTTATACATATTTTAATCTATTATATTCTATTGGTCATTAGTTAAAAGTCTTCAGTAAGTCATGTCCGGCTCTTGGGTAAAGCGGTGGCCTCATTATTCTAGCTCATGTAATGAGAATTGGTGGCAACGTGGAAATACACGATACGCTAATTCCTTCATGATTATTTCATTTGTGCACCTTCACTGAACAAAATTGTACAAAATGCCACCAAAATAATTTAAATTTAAGTTCACTCAATATAAATACGAAATTCAATAATTATGAAAAAACTTCGACCATCTCTTCTCTCGATGGCGCCAAAACCGAATGAGAGGGTTTAAAAAAAATATTGCATCTGCCATTTTTAGCTTTCGTATTGTTATAAAATAAAAAATATATAATATTCACAAAGTGTTAAAATGATAGTCATAATTACATACAAAAGGCATTACATCACACAGAGATTTCTTACAGCTAGCGGCCAATATTAATAACCTATCTCAGATAAGAGATCGTGATATTTTAGATCAGTTGCCGGTAACTGCTGTTTATTTTTTAATAATTTTGTACAAAACTGTAGAAGGCCTATCTTTACCTGTAGCAAAGTAAACCTGTAAGTCAGTTACAAAAATCAACAACCGAAAACATACAAACTAAGAAATTAAAACTAAATAACGAAACTTTCTCTATTTTAAAAATAAACAGATTTTGACAGCTAAACCTCACTAGGAAGCGAATTCCACAATCTTATCGAATGAACAGAAATTTTGAATTAAAGGGAGAGAAAACCCAGTCGCCGAGGCAAATTGGACTACAGCACGACACCACGACATCGAGCCAGCGTTTCTTAGATCAACCTTTTTTAGCTGGCACCTGTAAATTTCACCTAGGCTCTCAGTTCTAGCCCTGATGATGCTGTCAAAAGCGAAACTGGTAGGCTATTTATAAAATAATAAAGTATAAGTGATACGTAAAACAGTACAAGTGTTTCTTCATTTAAAAATATAAAACAATAATAGTCACAAATTTGTAACTAGTACACAAAAATATAAAAATAGCTTCTAAGCAGACAATCTTTCATGTCAGTAGAATGTTTATATGTAAGTACCCACTGTATACCTATCACCGAACATTATCATGTTATGAAACACTTCGGACCATTTTCCCACTTTACGATCAATAAACCCTGTTTTATTATCAATAAGGTGTTGATATATTTTGTCACTAGGGCTGAGGCGCGATTTCGCATATTTCCGACCGACCGACCGTATTATTACGTGACATCGGTCGGGCGTCTTCAATTAAATATCACCACAAAAGAATTGGAAGCCTCTGGAGAATATTCGTAACCGGTATTCACATTGGTATAGTTTTTTCGTTAATACTGAATGACAATATAATTATGTAATTTTAAATTGTCATAACCGATGAATACTAGCTCCTATCTGGAATCGAATCCTCGGCGATTCTTCCATCAAGGGTTCTCTTAGAAAAGCTATTTAGGTTTAAGCCAACTGAATAAAATAGGTGTAATTAACAAAATCGCCTCTGGTCGAGAGATCTGGTATTGGACATGACTTCATAAGATGAAGTCTATTGTCGAATTTGACTTTTTGAGGTCCCGGGTTCTATTCCCGAGTCGGACAACAAACAGAAAGTGTATTTTTTTACTTTCTAATAAAAATAACGTTGACAATGGATAAGTACCCGGTTGCCGATAGGTTTGCCACTTATCACTTCGTGGGGCTTGGGTAGTGTATTCGGCTAGTAATTGACATCCTCTTTCTACATCTTCGTGAAGATAGTTTATTTAATATAATATTTATTCATGACAAGTGTTATCATATAGACGATCATTTTGACAGTGGTTTACAGCTAAAAACATTCAGGTTAAGGAATAAAACTCAGGTATTGTGATTGCTGTTTTCTTGGTTTTCTCTTATTAAAAAAATATTTAACCACATTTAATATAACATTTTAAAAACGACGTATTGAATTTAAAACGGAATAGGTATGCATACAAAATACGCACAGAGACAATACTTTTCATAAATTGTTAAAAAAAAATGCTAACAAACCAAATGTTACGACACAATATATGGATTATTGTATGTTCAAAATGTCTGACCAAAAACATTTTGACGAAAAGTCGAATGCCAAAATGCATTAAAATGAATAAAAATAGGTGATAACCGTTTGGGCTTATTCGAAGCCTAATTTCACTATGCCATTTAATTTTTTACCGTCTACGCTAAACTTCGCGTCTTAAAGTAGGTAGGTAGATAGGTAGGTCCCTACCAAAATATTATTAATTTTTAACCATATCTATAATTTAATTCTAAATCAAATCGTAATTAACAGAGAAACCATGTCAAAATACACATAATTAAGTAAGTATCACGTCGCAATTTGATAATTATTTTTTCAAAAGTTAACAAAAAGTCTCGAAATGGTCCCAAATAAATTTTAACAATATCCTATTAGTGGTTTTTGAGTCACACTTAATAGTGCATAATTTTTTAAATTATCTTTACAACCTCATTGTTGATGATGTCTAATAATCTTTTTTCTAAAAAGAATCATCAAAATCATTTGGTTATTGTCCACTTGACAAAGATACAAAAAAATATTCATTACAATTAAAAACCTTGTTTTTTGAGTCGGTTAATTAGAAACAATCCCCTCCTTTTAAACTCAACACAAAAAAAAAACATGTCAATAAAACAAACACAATAATTTAAGTTGAGTCCAACTCGTGGAAAGTTTCAATAGATTTATTACCGAGTTGAAAACAAAATTACATTCATTGGTCAAGTGAAGCCTTCGGGACAGCTAAGCGTAACAAATGCAGGTCGTATCCGATTCTGCAATGTAATAAAACTTGTATGACAATCCACTGGGTTTTTGGCGCCATCGAGAGAAAAGATGATCGAAGTTTTTTCATAATTATTGAATTTCTGTTTTTTATTGAGTGAAATCAGTCAATTTTGGTGGCATTTTGTACAATTTTGTTCAGTGGAAGTGCACAAATGAAATAATCATGAAGAAATTAGCGTATCGTGTATTTCCTATTTGCCGCCAAATCTCACTACATGAGCTTGAGTAATGAGGCCACCGCTTTACCCAAGATCCTGACATGACTTAATGCCGACTTATGACTTATGACAAATTATAATAAAACCAGATTTTGGTAAATTTGATGCAAATTTCTACTTGACCAATGGCAAAATACTAACGTGAAGGCCAAAACCGAAAGAAAGAAAGTAGAAACCCTTCTTTTAAAGTTGACAATAAAAACATGTCAATAAAACAAACAAACACAATAAATTAACTTGCGTCCGACTCATATAAAGTTGCATTAGATTTATTAGAGAGTTGAAAAGAAAATTACATTCATTGGTCAAAGCCTTCGGGACGGCTACGCGTAACAAATGCAGGTCGTATCCGATTCTGCACTGTAATAAAACTCGTATAAAAATCTACAGTGTGCATATCCCCTAAGCCTGGTTTCGCTTGCCCTGTATCGATCGCCTCAGTTATATAACCCCGCTCCCACCCCGCTCTTCATACCTTTTCAGTCGTATCATTCATGTGGAGTTCCGTACCCACAACTGAAACCAACGGATCTCCAGTTGACGTTTTGCGCAAGAGGTAACGCGCAGGGTTTGCCAACATTTCAGACCAGTTATTATCCAGACATCCCCGTGCTTGTAGACTCTGAAAACACGCCCTGTGTTTTGTTATCGTGATAAATGTATTAAGGTAAGATTTTTGCATTTTTTTTCATAATTCTAGGTAACTTTAACGTTAACGATTCGTTTTATAATGACAATCGTTAATTTTGTTATTCCTTTATACATTGATGATAAAAGTAGCTTGAAAATGTTCTTTTTGTATATAAAAGCTTTTTACCAATGACATAAATCTTAATAGAGATGTCATAATTATTAAAATTATATATTTACTCTGCATTTATATTTGTACTTTTATATGTTTTTTTTTTATTTTAAGTTATTTTTTTTTAATTCTTTTTTTGTTTTATATGTTTCTTGTATAATATTTTCATATACATTTTTTTTCTCTCCGTTGTAAAGTGCGTAGTGAATGTTTGTGTTTTCTTTCTTTCTTTATATTTTATTAACTGTGTTGCACTTTCAAAGTTTGTTTAACATTATGGAAACATATTTTTATTATGAGTTTATTGAGTTTCTTAATGTTTTTCTCTTAAAAATCTTATATGTAACATTACAATTGATTTGAAATATTAAATTTAAATGCATAAACAAATGTTTGAAATAACATTTATAACATAAAACATATAATCTAAATATTTCGTATATATATTAGAAACGAAAGTTAGTATACAGCTCCGTGTAGAGTAGAGAAATTTATGACAGCCAGATAGGCCGAGTTATTTTACATGCCTAAAGCGGTGATTGGGTTCTATTCCCGACGGGAGCAGACATTTGTGTGATGAACATATATATCTTTATTTCTGAGACTGTGTTCTTATTAACTTTATTACTTTACTCGGGTAGCCGGTAGGTACACTTGCTTAACAACCCGGCCTCGGGACAGCGACGCACCTGTGACTTCTATGGTGTCTATAAACCACGGTTGCATCTTACCATCAAGAAAGATATTTGCTAGTTCGTAGATCTTTCACAGAAAAAAAATCAGAAACATAATCACACAACATGAGACGTGTTAGAAAGTACTAGTAGTTGTTTTAGCGAATTGCTAAATCTTAATTTAAAAAATAATAATAAAAGACTAGTTGTCGCACTCAGAGACATCAATTAACATTTAATCTATCTTTAAGTCACAGTTTTTTGTTGAAAAATACGACTTAATGACTGATTTAAGGATCTTTGACATATGTGAATGCGGCACTTAGTTTTTTGGATTTGATCTAATATTTTACTGTCAATATTAATAACCTATCTACGATAAGAAATCCAACTATTTTTGGATCAGTTTCCACGAAAACGTTGTTATCTTTCAACAATTAACAAATAAATATATTAGCAATTACACTCTAGAAGGTTTGTCTTCATCCGTAGATAGGTAAATAATATAATATAAATCAATTAATTATTAACGGATTCTGAACAAGCGACGTTAATTTTTCAAAAATCTCAAACCCTCATAACTATAAATATAATGTTATAATATTCCTAAACTTCTTATCGTTGGTGCTTGGTGGAATTCCATTCTTGATTCCAACAATTTACTGACTACACTTGTACTTTCCACAAAATATTTTTTATTTTTATAATTTAGCCAACCGATTTCGCTATTCAAGCATCATCAGGGCTATATAACAACTGAAATTATAACATAATTATATATTATTACAAATTATTTTAAAATATTACAGTTGATAATAAAACTGTATTATGGTCGTGCTTATGCGGAAGGATTATTAGCTTTTGATGCCCTCAGAGTGGGTTACAACAATAGCTCTAAAGCCAGTGATATCCCCAGTACAATGCCGGAGGGTATAATATCCGGAAGGACGGCCGAACTATTTCCGAACGTCTGCTAATTGTTTGATTTTAGTCAGTATTTAAATTTGCCTGATTTGCCATTTACACATTTGCCAACACTCTATGTGTGTGTGTGTGTATTTGATGGTACGTTGGTAGTTGGGGTGAACAGCGATCACCTGGCTTTATTATGGTAGGCCCAATGTATCATCATCATCTTAGCGCAAATCCCGATTGTTCCTCAGTGAACGTGGAACCCGTATATCAGCTTTTTTTACTATTCCTTATGCATTTAGCACATTCTTTGGCATTAGATTCTAATAGGTTACTTGACTTTTTTACCCAGCCTTCTGGTTGGTTACCTCCATTCTAGTTTAGGAACAAAAGTAGACCTACAATAGCACGTCATTTTTTGGTAAAATTTAGTTTTCTGATTTTAGACAATCATTCTTAAGTAATGAAGAAATGAATAATGTAGGCAAAGAGTATATAACTACGTAATAAAAGGCACATCTGCCATAGATGTATATAGCAAACCCAAATTTTGTATGAGTTTGGCTTAAATGACACAAGAAACTTGAAAGACAAGTAACAGAGTCTGTTAAATGCCATGGTGAAAATGTATAATCCGTTTAATTTGAAAGCAAGTCTAAAGGCATTCAGATATAGCCTGCCCTGCCCTTGTCCCATAGCCTCAGTGCTCGTCACTGTTGTGTTCAGTATTACTTGCACACGTGGCCTTAAGAGCCTATCTTTAAAATAACAACACGCCTGTATCAATAATTATTGTATCTATAACCCTTTACCGTCTTATTCTAAGTCTACTTGTTTTTACCGTTAGAAAATCCGACTACTGTTAAGAAAACATTTGTTCGTCAATATTTTATTACAAAATAAATCATGTTGATGTGGTCTAGGTTATGCGAGAGTATAATTAGCACATGATGTCCTCTGTTCGGATTATAACAATGGTTCCGTTGCCATAGTGACGTCCCCGGTACCTCCCCGGAGAATGTAATGACGTATCTATACAGAGGGATGACTGAGCTATTTTCATATGTTTACAAGTTAGTGTGTGTGTGCTCCAAATACGTGTAGGTGATAATATAAATAAAATTTTGTCTACCTCGAAATTATCGACTTTATAATTTACTAGCGGCCCGCCCCGGCTTTGCACGGTTATGAAATACACATAAACCATCCTTTTCAGTCACTATATCTATCAAAAAAAACCGCATCAAAATCCGTTGCGTAGTTTTGAAAATGTAATCATACAAAGAGCATAGGGACAGAGGAAGCGACTTTGTTTTATACTATGTAGTGATGGACTAACTAATAACCTACCAAGCTTCTCTGATGATAGATAGCTAAGTGATAATGGCAACCCAGAAACAACTGCTATGCCACAGTAGTCACTCTTACCGGTCTTTTAAAACTGAAACCCCTCGTTTCTGGAAGGTTACTAAGTATTGATCTCTTTCTTATATCCTAGAGGTTTCAGTTCCATGAAATTTGTCGAGCATAAAGGTAAAAGGCTTAAAAAATTGGAAGAAATTTATTTAGGTTTTAATAAAAGTTTAAGACCTTGTATAACAGCCATCGTAGCATCGTAGTATACATATGTCCTGGTTATACTTCTGCCAACCTCTTCGGGGATACGGGCGTGAAGATCCTTACCTTTTGTGCCCATAGGCAGCGTTAGATTTATAGATTCTTACTATAAGAAAAATTGTTTGAATGACTGCTTGCCTTCTAGCGCCATAAAAAAATAAGTTTAGAAAAATTGGGCGGTACTTTTTTTATTGGTTTAGGTCCCCTATGTCGAATAGAATACCTTCCTCCCTATCTTGTAAGTGGCAAGCATAAATGGTTCCTTAACTCCTCTTCTCCAACAAGATTACCTACAATTTGCACGAGGAGTGATCTTCGCTTAACCTATTTATGCCGCCATTGTGACTATGTCATACCAGTCCGGAGAGTAACGTAGCCATGGAATTGCACATTAGACCAAGCACCCTATCTACATAATTGCGACACACTTATAACACCTGTGACATCTTTGGTGTTTACAGGCCACGGTTATCTTTCAACCAAGAGAGCGGTGTGCTAGTTCGCTTAGTTCTCATAAAAAAAACTGATGCTTAAAGGCCTCAGCAATCTCTTGCATGTGCCACTACTTGAACCTGAATCATCAATGGTGCTGATTTAATCATAATCTTTGTCATCTCTGTTGTCTAGAGTTCCATTTGCTGGATTTGACTTCATGACGTCGCAGGTTCGATTCCTGCGTTGGGCACCAAAACGAAAATGTGTTTTTTTTTTAATTTTGTTATTAAAAATGTTGCTCGGGATAGTATATGTGCCCGTTTGGCGATAGGCTTTCCGCCTATCACATTGTTAGACTTAGTGTTACAGTTAAGTTGCAGCCATGAAATTTGGTGAGTAGGGTCGTTTTATTAGACACCCACTAAGGACGGAATTTTGGAAATTCTATCCCTAAAGGGGAAAAATAGGGGTTAAAAGTTTGTATGGAAGACCATCATTTTTAAAACGCAAGTTAGAAACGTGAAAGTTTATTTTTGGGCTACTTACTAAAAATTTGTAGATAGGTACTTAAGCGTTTCTGGAAATTTTACCCCAAAGGAAGTAAAATAGGGGTTGAAAGTTTGAGTGAAAGTCCTTAATAATGGGCTATAATTGGTAACTGTGTTAACTGCCACGGGTATAAACAGCTAGTAACAAATGTGGGAGTCGAATAAATAATCTCCTTTCTTCAAAATCATTTAAAAATATTAAGTCCAATGGTAAAACAATTTACCTAAGCATTACGGACGGTCTTTCTTATTTTTAATATGAATAAGCAGAGATTAGGACTTTAAGAGAAAAATAAATTATAACATTAATCAAATTTTCGATAACGCTGTTGTTGACAGCTTTCTTGATAGGAAAATATTCCCCACGGAGTAATTCTGTTTAGAGTCCCGCAATTTGCGTCAATCTTAAATTGTATTTCCTCTTCACTTAAACTTACTTTATCATTTTCCTATTAGTTTAGTCAAAATTTTATTATTTTGGTGATTTTGGAATCAGTGATGTATTTTAGAATTTTAAAAAAGTATCTTCACGCCCATGTCCCCGAAGTGGTAGGCAGAGCTACAACCAGGGCACCCACGATTAGCCGAAGACACTAAGTCCCACAATGTGATAGGTGGCAAGCCTATCGCCAATCGGGCACATATCCAATCCCGAGCAACATTTTTTATTAGAAAATTGGAAAAACCCAATTTTCTTTTTGTTGCCCGACCCGTTATTGTATTATTTTAGAAATATTTACCCACAATGATAATAATATCCTGTAAAAAGTTATAATTGAAGTGGATATTTACTTTTTTAAACAAAACATTTTTTTAAAGAAACGCTCAGGTCCTAAATCGGGGATTGTAATTATTTACACTAAATAATATTTGCATTATTAAGTATGTGTAAAAATCCCTCGAGTGTCTTTAGTGCAAGTCAGAAAAAATTCAGCTTTTTAATTAGTTCTAATAAAGTCACCAAAGTGAAAACTTAGTGTAAGTTATAAGCTATTGTTAAGAGTATATAACCATCAAAAACCCCAAAAGTGCTATTTTGTAATTCATTTAAAAAAAATGTATTACCTATCTTTTAATATAATGAATAAGGAATGTTATTTTTATTATATTTTAACCGTATTATGGAACATAATATGTACCAATTTTACTTGAAAATTATTTTTGGTTTTGCAAAAGCAAAAAACTCATTTTAGGTATACCTATAGAGATATATATCGGAGCGCAACACCCTTATAGCATGGAAATTGAAAATCTCCATGATATCATGTACCCTGATAGCATATAATTCCATGAAATCCGTACTATACAAAGTGTCTTTAATGCAACCTTATATCTTGTTTTGACTGGACTATATCATTTTATGGAATTCGGAAAAAAGTAAACAGACGAGTACTTTTTAGGAGAAAAAAATACCCTTATATTGTAGACACTAGAGATAAATTTAATATTGTCAATTTAGCTTCTCGCGTGAATAAGTTTACCGGTCAGGCTACCACTGGTCATAACACTGGCGATTACTGCGCTTATAACGTCAGAGATACCTATAGAGCCTAGAAATTCAACCAGGACATTCACGCCAAGCCGAAGATAAGGCAACACGTCCTTACCAAACCCCAGGCTTGGCAAGTCATGGCCAATACTAAACCCTTTTAACGAAGCGAGTAACCGCAGAGCTCTACAAACAAATAGGTATTATCGGTGTAAATATTACGTTTTAGGTTCTATTGTTTTAATGTATTACTTATTCATTACGATTTTGATAGAATAGAATAGAATAGAAAAGATTTTTACTTGCGTATTTCAGGAGGCACTTATGATGAGTCTACTACAATATACTCGTAACTACTCATATCGCATACAACTTTCGCCAATAATGTTGGACGTACAAACAAGAAACTCTAGGATCAGCCACCAAAAATGATTAAGCCCTTTTTTTATGATATTGGAAGGCAAACAAGCAGACGGATTTCCTGATGTTAAAAAATGTGCACCGCCTAGACACACCAAAGGTGGTAATGGTACGTTGCCAACCTGAAGCCAGGACGTTAGGCCTCGAGCAAAAGTAAGTTTACCGGCTACTTTACCCTTCAAACCGGAACACGTCATGACGTTATGGCGGCAGAAATAGGTAAGGCGGTGGTACCAATCCGGGCGAGTCGCTGCTAAACTCTACCACCTAGTCAGATGTCACGGTGCTAGTGACAATGAGCCTATGCTCGCCTTTTACGAGCTGCCTGGCAAGGAAGGCAGATGATCTATTCTACAAAGAAGCCCGGACCAACACAGGGGATTTTCGTATCTATTTAGGTATTGCTATGTATTACAATCGTTGACTAACATCCATGACACAGGCTTTCTGCTTACTTATGGGCTAGATGCAATATGTGTAACTTGTTTCATTTTTCATTACACAAATTATTTAAATAATAATAATAATATTTAAATTTAATAAATTAAATTTCTGTGAAAAATGTTTATTTACAGCTCATCCGGCAAATTTCATATCGCTTGACATTAACATCTACTAAGGGTTTATACAAAAAAAATAAGTATTGTTTTTCCCTGCAAATTTTCCCAGTTTTACTCTTCATAAGAACCTTTTTCTAATATTAAACAAAACAACACCGTTGCCGTTTCTTCTCCTGACTGGCTAGGCTTGGAAACGGTTTAGCTTATGGTAGTTAGGGTTAAACCTAATTATATTTTAAAATTTTGTTCAAATATTTGAAACATAATATGTTACAAATCTTAATAACAAATTAGTATAATTTTAAAGATATTTGCACACCACAATGTGGTAGAATATGTTGGTATTAACAAATGTCTTTTGTTATAGTTTTATACACACATTTTCGGCAAATAAATTTCATTTCTCAAATAATTAAACTAGTTATAAATATAAATAATTGGCTTAAAATTGGCGTATGTAATTAAGTAATATTTTTTAACAAAATTAAAATATTTGCACACCAAAATGTGGTAGAATATGTTGATACACTTAAAAATTTTTGTAACATCTCATTTACACACATATTCCGCAAATAAATAATTTTCTTTCTTTCTTTCAAAAACAAAAAAAATGAAAAAATGGTCCATCTGTTCAGGCGTGATGCGATCACTACGCGAAATGTGTATTATTTTTTAAATATATATAGATTGCATAAATTTGTTTTATCTGTTAAAATAGAAAATTAAATCAAAACTGCATTATGACCTTAGTACTTTATAGTATACTTGACGGTGAACAAAATTCGCTCAACATTAGCTTACAGCATTTTTCAAGGAAGAAAAACAAAGACTGATTAATTATAGCTGACTAAACACAATTTTCGAACTGAAAATAATTATATTATGAAAATTTTAGATTAAATATGGATGGAACTAAAATTGCTTTTCATGAGCACAGCTGACGTAAATTTTGTAAGACTAACGAGCAAACTTTAGAAAAGTTATTTAAAATTCCAAAATGTACCTATCCATTTACTAGGTACTTTTGCAAAGTTGTAGCTTCAAGGTCTCAGCATACATATTAACTCGGAAAGGGATCTCGCCTACATCTCGCCTGTATCGCCTCTCGTCTCGCCGTCAACCAGGTGTCAACTTCAGTATCACCAGCTCCTTTACAGGTATCCGCACACATATCAACTCGAAAAGGGATCTTCAGCGTATCACCTCGAACCGTTCTTTGTTGTTTGTATGAAACTTCTGCGCAGTGTCGTTTAGCCGTAGCCGAGTTGATTTTTTTTTATGTTATAGGAAGACAAACAAGCAGACGGATTTCCTGATGGTAAGAAATTCACGCCGCCTAGAGACACCAAAGATGGTAATGGTGCGTTGCCTACCAGTTAGGTCAGGATGCTAGGCCTCGAGCAAAAGTAAGTTTACCGGCTACCTTACCCTCCGAACCGGAACACGTCATGACGTTATGGCGGCAGGAATAGGAAAGGCGGTGGTGCCAATTCGGGCGAATCGCTGCGAATGTCTACCACCTAGTCAGATGTCACGGTGTTAGTGATGATAAGCTTATGCTCGCCTTTTACGAGCTGCCTGGCAAGAAAGGAAAGGCAGATGGTCTATTCTGCAAAGGAGCCCGGACCAACACGGGGTACAGGAGCTGCTGATCCTGTGTGGCGTGTATACGTTAAGTTGACGCCAGGTTGACGGCGAGGCGCTAGGCGATACGGTGACGATCCCTTTCCGAGTTGATATGTGTGCTGAGACCTTTACGCTGATTATTACACTGCGGTTGGATAATTAAGGATTTGTTGCTTAATCACAGGCCGATACTTACAATTTAACGATTATCAGATTAACGTTTAATTGGGCACTTTGCCAATGATTTACGTGTTTAGTCATTTGAATTTAGGGCCACTTGCACATTTCTGGGTTAAGTTTAATAACGGGTTAAACTGTCAAATGTATATTGAATTAGTCCTATGTTAGAAGCAAGTGGGCCTAGTGAAGTAAAATTATTTACATCGGTATCGATCTCTGAAGCTAGCGTAACGAAGTTTTTAGTCTTGCTGTATGAGCTTTTTTTAAGATAATGGAAGGCAAACGAGCAGACGGATTTCCTGATGGTAAGAAATTCACGCCGCCTAGAGATACCAAAGATGGTAACGGTGCGTTGTCAACCAGAGGAGGCAAAAGTAAGTTTACCTGCTACCTTACCCTCCAAACCGGAACACGTCAACGGCAAGCAATGATAGTTATGGTGGCAGAAATAGGTACGGCGCGCGGTGGTACCAATCCGGGCGAGTCGCTGCGAAACTCTACCACCTAGTAAAATATATAAAGGCAGTAAGCAAACGTTATTACTTTGAGGACAAATTCTGGCCTTCTGTTTAGTTTTGATTCTTGGTGTACGTCCATAATAGTGCCTCTTTAAACTGTCAAAAACAGTAAAATATAATGATTTTCTCAAGGTGCTGAAAATTTAGTCTTGATTGTTCCTCGCTTTAAGCATTTATCTGTTAGTGTTTATTTAGGTAACCAGTATATTATATTCCAGCTTTAGAATAGCATTCTAATCGCGTCTGTGGTCTAGCGGTCCAGCGTTGGACTTGAATTCTTTAGGTCGCGTTCAATAAAAAGAACAGAGTATTTGTTTTCAATTTTCCAATAAAAACATCATTACCCGGGAATGGAAATGTGCCCTGTTGGCGATAAGCTTGCCACCGATCACATTGTAGGACTTAGTATCTTCTCCTAATCTTGGATGCTCTGGTTACGCCTCTGCCTACCTCTTCGGGGATATGGACATGAAGATACTTAGAATAGCTACGCAGTAGAGACTTGTTATTGTCAGCAACACTCTCAGTTTACCTCCAAAACTAATTATCTGATAAGCTTTTAGGAACACTAGGTTTTTTTTGAATAACTAATGTGTTGCTTACTTCTCGATTTCTACTACTTTTCCAGTCTTTGTAAAGACAATAGATTCTATTTATTTTAGAAGAAATTGACATGGCCTTACCTTTTTTTTTTCCTTTTTATCCCTCGACGCAAAAAGAGGGGTGTTATAAGTTTGACGTTTCTGTCAATCTGTGTGTCTGTCTGTCTGTCGTATCATAACTTCGCGAACAGATGCAGTGATTTCAATTCAGTTTCTTTTATATTAAAAGTAACTTATATGCGAGTGTTCTTAGACGTGTTTGATGAAAATCTGTTGAGCCGTGTGGGGAGATCAACCGATTATTATTTTTTAAACAGAACTTAAATTCTTGTGTTGCATATTTTTTCAATTTTTATTTTAGTTTTTGTTATCTGTTAACCTAACTTGGCGTAGCTTAGCCAAAACTTTAACTTAGCAGTTAATTATTAATCTTCGTTTCACCAATCGTGAGCACGATAATATAATATATTTATTAATTATTGTTACAATAACATATTATATTACCGTGACGTTAGACTCGTTAACATTCGGAGGGATTGAAGGGGCAGTGACGGGCAATTTAAGCACTATACAAAAATGCAACTAAAAGTTTCCACGGTCATTACTTTGCAATAATTGTATTGTTCCACTAGCGGCCCGCCTCGGCTTCGCACGGTTATGAAATATACATATGAACTTTCCTCTTCAGCCTCTTTATCTACTAAACAAAACCGCATCAAAATCGACGTAGGAAGCGACTTTACTATATTTAACGATATTCATAAATAATAAGTTTGATACAAGATGAAGCTTTTCGATGTCCGTAAACCTTCAGCAAACATAACGTGTTATAACTTCCTTTTCTTGGTACAGATGTCAAACTCTATTACAAAGTAAACTAAGTTTGAAATTGCTAAGAGTTTCAGAGAAGTTCCTCAAACTTGTAGCTTATGAGGTCCTTATAAGTTTACCTACGGAGCAGTTATTATCCCTCGTTCCACATACCAATCATACCTATAACGTATCGATTTATTTAACAAGGCTAGACAACAACATAGATGACACAGTACAGTATTTAACTATTACTAGTACTATTTAAATCATGCGCTTCGGCTATATTCGTCAAGCTTCGGAAATCCGAATGTATTTTAAAGATATCTACATAGAGTTATAATTACATAGTTAATCATTCCGCTTAATGTGGTAGTTTATAGTAATAAGAAAAACTATTTGTTGTATAAACATTAAAACATTGTGTATATAATTAAATAATCACTTTTACAAAAATTAAAATATTTGCACACCACGATGTGGTAGAATATGTTGAAAAGCTTAACAATTTTGTAACAACTTCAACACGCGTATTCCGCAAATAAATATATTTTCTTTATTTCTTTTCTTTCTTAAATTTAAATTAGGTCAGCCAATTTAAAAATAAAAGTGTAAAGTGTAAAGCCGAAGCGCATAATTTAAATAGTAGTAGGTACTGTAAATGGTTATGTAAGGTTTCTGGTACTATTTACTGTCATTCAGTCAGAAACTAAATCAAGGCAATTTCTGTGAACCCAAGTTTCCACGTGCCTGATGATGATGATAATGATGTGGATGTAGGCTGCAGTTATGATGTAAATGTCATTTAACGCTCCCTAAAATGAGATCTTTTAAAATATTGACATTGGTGGTAATTCTGCTGTTCACAAACTAAACTTAATTTAGACGCATGCTATCTTTCTCAAATGAAACAAAAACAAAAGAGATGGGACGTTTTAGACACGTCAGATTAGTCCGAACATGTCAAATCGCGATGTTTTTAATCGGCGTTTTCCGAGTGATAGTTTAAACGTCTGTAGAAATGAAGTGTACGGTCTAATTTGACATCGCTAAAAGTGTTTTGTCTCTTTCTGTTTCTTTCGTTGAAAGAAGACAGCGATAACCTAAAATTAGTTTAGTGAGTGCGCAACAAAATTACCACCATTGATATATTATAGCATGCTGTCCATCATAATTCGAGCAAGATATCGTGTGGCGGTAAGAGAGTTAAACAGACATTTTATCACGCAGCTCATTAAGAGACAGTTATTAAGCTACGTGATAGAAAGTAGTCACCATTAATCAGCTGATAAGTGTGGCAAACCATTTACAGTTTTGCCACACTTTGTACTGTAAATGGAAGTAGAAGTAGAGAACAAAATAATTAACAATTTCTAAGGATTCATCGAATAACTTTTTTTATTTTTTTTATTGATTTATTAGGTTAACCAACGTTTGCATATAATTTAAAAACATTTTACAGCTTAAACTTTTTATATACTAAAGAGCTAATCGTTTCAAACAATTAAAGCTAAACACCTCATGCATTAAAATAGATAGAAAGTGTCAATGTAATTAATAGTAATAATTGTGAAAAAGGCAATTTGTAATCAATTTGTGCTCAAAAAATTAGTATCTTCACGCCCATATTCCGGAAGAGGTAGGCAGAGGCACAACCAGGGAACCCACGACTAGCCGAAGATACTAAGTCCCATAATGTGATAGGTGGCAAGCCTATCGCCAAGCGGACACATATCCTATCCCGTGCAACATTTTTTTATTAGAAATTTGGAAATTCCAATCCAATTTTCTTTTTGTTGCTCGACCCAGGATTCGAACCCGGGACATCATACAGTCATTATAAACCAGGGTAAACTGGGAGTAAACACTTACTAGCATTAAGTTCGCCTTTCTGTATATGTTTTAGTGCAATAAAGAATTAAAATAAATATGGAAAGAATGACAGATGAAATATTGACAAAGCAGATATAAAATGCGAATGTGGATGGATGTAGGTACCCGGGGAGACCAAGGTTGACATTCGACGATCAGATCAATCGGATATTATCCGAGGGTGGTGTCAAGAGTCTCCGAAACCAGCGTGTTTGTATGAAAAGGGTAATGAAATTGAAGAAAGCCAGACAGGGTAGCCAGGATCGTGAAGTCTGGCACTCGATACCCTCTGCCTTCCTCGTAAGGGACTTGGCATGAAGATATGTATGTAAATAAAATAAAGATACTTTGAGTAACCCTGATACAAAGTCAAGTATTGATTTTTCAGAGCTGGCTAATGCTCCAGTGTTATTGGATAATAAAGATTAGTAACTTTATCACAATCCGCCATCATACGTACAGTTCTAACGATTATGTGGTATTTAGGTTTAATGTGGGTCTAAATGGATGAGGTTCTATTCAGAATTATATAATTTTCCTCGGGTGAGATTAATTACACTTGTGGTCCCCCGTTGGTCTAAGTTCGACCATAATTAATTTTAAGATCTTGATAAGAACGTCATCTTCATTTCTCAAGACCGACTACATTTTTGTGAACTTTTTAGAGCGCCATCTGTGATGTTTTATCGTTATCATCAATATATTTGTTTGTGTATGTCCGTGTTGGTCCGGGCTCCTTTGCAGAATAGACCATCTGCCTTCCTTGCCAGGCAGCTCATAAAAGGCGAGCATAGGCTTACCGTCACTAACACCGTGACATCTGACTAGGTGGTAGAGTTTCGCAGCAATTCACCCGGATTGGTAGCATCGCCTTACCTATTCCTACCGCCATAACGTCATGAGGTGTTCCGGTTCGGAGGGTAAGGTAGCCGGTAAACTAACTTTTGTTCGAGGCCTAACATTCCGACCTCAGGTTGGCAACGCACCGTTACCACCTTTGGTCTCTCTAGTCGTGAATTTCTTAAGATCAGTAAATCCGTCTGCTTGTTTGCCTTCCTATATCATAAAAAAAATGCATACTAGTGTGGGTAATGTTTTTTTTATTCAGAATCAGAATCAGAATATTCTTTATTCACATGAACCATACAAGTGGTATTTGTGCGCGTCGACATTTTTTTAAACTACCACCGGATCGGAATCGCGGCCTCACACTGAGAAGATCCGGCGAAAGAAACTCAGCGGGCTTGTCTTTTTTCAATAATAATATTTACAATATAATCTAGCTTAAAAATACAAATAACAATCTAATTTTAACTTAAATAAAAGGTACAACAAATTACATTACAAATTGCAGTGGGAGATTGAAATCTCTATCCCCAAGCATGTTCATCTTCCAAATAATCTGAGACCGTATAATAGCCTTTTTGACATAATTTTGCTTTGATACATTTTTTAAACTTATTAATAGGTAGATCTCTAATATCAATGGGCAGCTTATTGTAAAAACGTATACATTGACCGAAAAAGGATTTACTAATTTTATGAAGACGAGTTTTGTATACGGCTAGATTATTTTTATCTCTCGTATTTACATTGTGAACATCACATTTTTTTGTAAACATACATAGATTTTTTTTGACATACATTAAATTCTCATAAATGTATTGAGAACTGCAGGTTAAAATATTTATTTCTTTGAATTTTTCACGCAGGGAATCCCTTACATTAAGATTATAAATAGCTCTAATGGCTCTTTTTTGTAATACAAATATAGTACTTATATCTGCAGAATTACCCCAAAGAAGTATCCCGTAAGACATTAAACTATGAAAATAGCTAAAATACACTATTCGGGCCGTTTCAACATCTGTTAATGTTCTTATTTTTTTTACTGCAAATGCTGCTGAACTAAGTCTATTTGCCAGTTTCTCAATATTAATTTAATGTACTTTATGAGCATTATTATTGAAAAATATTAGCGTTCTGCATTTCTCCTGTACATAAACTATAACCGTCTTATTAATAAAAACATGGACTAAGGTCGGTGTAAAGTTAAGTTGATATTATAGTCTGTATCACATTGTAATAAGGACTACAATCCGGGGTTAAGCCTTGGAGTAATTTACGCCGCGTTTATTGATAAGACAGTGTGCCAAGTTTTATGCTGCAGGAGCATAAAATTTGTCGTCGCAATTTTCGTAAAAAGGGCCCAAAGTTTTTGCATCACGTATTGATATATATTTTTATTTATTTATTTATGATATTGGAAGGCAAACAAACAGACGGATTTCCTGATGTTAAGAAATAAACGCCGCCTAGAGACACCAAAGGTGGTAATAGTGCGTTCCCAACCTGGGGCTGGGATGTTAGGCCTCGAGCAAAAGTAAGTTTACCGGCTACCGTACCTTCCGAACCGGAACACGTCATGACGTAACGGCGGCAAAAATATGTAAGGCGGTGTTACCAATCCGGTTGAATCGCTGCGAAACTCTACCATCTAGTCAGTTGTCACGGTGCTATTGACAGTGAGCCTATGCTCGCCTTTTACGAGCTGCCTGGCAAGGAAGGCAGATGGTCTATCTATGAAGGTTAAAAAAGAGTTCTATTTTCAGTAACATTTATTCATTTTTTTCTTATTTCTAGAGTAACAGCATGAAAATAATATTATGGGCGGTAGTGGCCTGCGTGTTTGCTGCCGTGCGTGCGGACCGCGGCGGGTCCTTGCGGGGCGCTCTTGAAGCTCTGCAGAGGCGTCAGCGAGGTCGCCTTCATGCTCCGGACTACGAAGCTCTCTATGAATTTGTCCCACCTCAAGGATATCCAGGTACATAACTTTTTTCGTTTTCCCCGTGTTGGTCTGGGCTCCTTTGCAGAATAGACCATCTGCCTTCTTGCCAGGCAGCTTGTAAAAGGCGAGCATAGACTTACCGTCACTAGCACCGTGACATCTAATTAGGTGGTAGAGTTTCGCAGCGACTCACCGACCCACCGCCATACCTATTCCTACCACCATAACGTCATGACATGTTCCGGTTTCGAGGGTAAGGTAGCCGGTAAACTTACTTTTGCTCGAGGCCTAACTTAACGTCCTCAGGTTGGCAACGCACCATTACTACCTTTGGTGTCTCTAGGCGGCGTGAATTTCTTAACATCAGGAAATCCGTCTACTTGTTTGCCTTCTAGTATCATAAAAAAAAGATTACATACGTTATGAGACTATCAATAAACCGTGACAATAGGTACACTTTGCCTATTGTTATACTTCAAAATTGTATTGGTGCGTCACGAACCTAACATTCGTGATTTGATACGCAATTTACTAGCAAAAAAACTTTTGTCTTTGTCTGCAGATTTGATACCTCCTTCCAGGTAGGAAGTAAAAAGTAACTCTTTTTGTGATATTGGAAGGCAAAAAGTAGACGGATTTCATGATGGTAAGAAATTCACGCCGCCTAAAGACACCAAAGATGGCAATGGTGCGATGCCAACCTGATACTGGGATGTTAGGCTTCGAGCAAAAGTAAGTTTACTGGCTACCTTATCCTCCGAAACCAAACACGTCAATACTGACTGACGTTATAATGGCAATAGGTAAGGCGGTGGTACAAATCTATACCACCTAGTCAGATGTCACAATGATAGTGATGGTAAGCCTATGCTCTCCTTTTACGAGCTATCTGGTAGGAAGGCAGATGGTCTTCTCTACAAAGGAGCTGGGACCAATACGGGGAACTTAGCTTAATGTGTCACTAAACTTCGGCTTCCTGTGGTATTTGCGATAGTTTTAAGATTGTTGGCATAGGAATTGTTAGCATAGGGATGTACCTATCTTCTGCGAGTAGATAAATCTACTAACTTAGTAAGTCAGACTGATAAGGTAGAGAAGTACTGAAGCGGTCAACCAAGTGGGTACTACCGCCAAAACTTTTCATCCGCAGTGTTAGTGTTGGTCTCTGTCATATTTCAGTTTTGTCAATGGAATAGTCGATAAGCTATAAAAAGTGAGGTTTATCATTTAAGGCTTCTAGTATGCATCGGATTCAAGCTCGCTGGTGTCATTTGCATAACGCTTTTTATATCCACTGCCTTCATTTAATATTTTTATGTAGTTAAAGGCAAATAAGCGATAGGATTTTTTATTGTGATAATTGCAATTCGCCTAAAGACACCAAGATTGTTAATGATTCGTAGCA
Organism: Calephelis nemesis; assembly: GCA_002245505.1. Classification (NCBI taxonomy): domain Eukaryota; kingdom Metazoa; phylum Arthropoda; class Insecta; order Lepidoptera; family Riodinidae; genus Calephelis; species Calephelis nemesis. Next base: position 88,406 of record NJDD01006007.1, on the reverse strand, counting down.
AAACTAAGGGTATATAATGTTAAACTTTTTTGCTAAAATCCGTTTTCCCTACAATATTTTGTTCCACATATTAAATTATTATTGTGCATAATTCTAAATTTTGCAAATTACATCAAAGATATACAACATTCTTAAACTTAAATTTCAAACTTGCCTAAAACATGCAAATAGAATATGTTAAACAAATGCTGAAGTTCTCAAATATATTTACAATTAAGTAATAAAATTTGTTTGGTATATTTTCAGAAGCTGACTACGATGTTGATGTAGAAGATATTGAAGATGAACCGTCGCCTAAATATTTTATTAAATTGCTAAATGAAAACGAAAGACTCCCTTCAGCATACGAGTATAAAATAATCAAGAAAAGTAATGATGTGAATAATTTTAATTCTGGAAATAAAAAGCAGTCGGCTTTCCGTGAGAGGAGTCAACAACCAGACAATGATCGACTTCGTGATCTGTTTTTAGACAAAAATAATAATGAAGAAAAAGAAAACTTGTCTCAAGAAAAAGAAGAAAATGATGCTGAATATGCATTACTCTTAAGTCAACTTTGGTCTAAGTATAAAAATAACAAGGCTCATCTTAATAATGCAGATAATGCCTCTCAGGGAGTTGTTAAATTGTTTAAAGAAAAAATGGTAAAGAAAAGCTATCCTGACAGTTGGGGCCCTATTGCCTTCAAGAGAAAACGCAGTCCTTACTCTGATTCTGAAAGACCAGAAATAGAATACGATGGGAATAAAGCTACGGGAGACGATCAAATTCAAGTTAATCCAAATTACAATTCATATGAAACTTCTGATAAAGATGATATGAGAGAGGAATACGCCATTGCTTTTCAGCCTTTGGATGATGACAGTATCACTGATATGGCCGATGAAGATCAGTACTCATATGATACAATTGAAAAACGATTTCCAGTTACTAAACGTAGCAGCAGTCCTTATTACATAGGAAATCAAAAGAAAAGATACGCTATAGACCAAAATAAACATGTTAAAACTAAAACATTTAGAAGCAGTGCTGGTACTGATCCTAGATTGATTAAAGATCTATCAAAAATATTTGGTGATACAGATCTTGGTCTTATTAAAAATCCAGTGAAACGAAGTAGTGACCATGATGGGGACTCTCATGATAGCAAACCACCGAATCTGACCGTAATTTCCAACAACAATACCCAAACTCACTCGAATAGTTCTGATCATGAAGAACATAGCCATGAACATGATGAGCATGGTATACACCCACCATCTATCTCAGGAAAAGATAGTCAACATGGGATTCATAATACTCATGATCATTCTAGTAATCATGGAAATGGTCATGCGCATGAACATTATCATAAACATAATCACGACGATTTAATTCACGAAAAAGAGCAAAAAGAAGCTGAAAAACCAATTATACTGAAAAAAAAGTCAATCGATTGGTCAGATTACTTTGGTATTGATAAACGCATAAATAAACCGATATCAATCGTAAATAATCTGAGTGAAGATCGCTTAAAAAAACAATACTTTGACACATTCAATAAAGAAGTTGTTTATCCGTTGAACTCATTTCGAAAACATAGTTATGTAAAGAGAAATTATGTACAAAATTCACCCAATGAAGAGTTAGTTGCCAACAATGAAAAATCCCCACGATATAATGAAAAAAGGAGTTCAGGATCTGATTCTGAGTCTAAACTTGATGATATAGATAAGAAACTTAAAAACATGGAGGGTTTAATTGTTGACGAAGCATTACATTACACAAACATAGGCGAACAACTTGATTCAAAAGAAGAACAAGAAATGAAGGAAAAGTTGCTCTCTAGATTGGCAGCAGCTTACAGTTTAGAAAAAATGCGTAAAGCACTAAAAGAGTTTAAACAAAGCTTACAGGTTCAAAAAGTGGTACCTGCCTCACATTCCTCTGCTATACCTTCAGACGGCAAGGATAAACGAGTGGCTGTAAAAAAGGAAAAAGTAATTTTAAGTAATGATATTCCCATTTACACTAGTGATGCAGAAAAAAATAAAGACTTTGAAGATGAACAAGGTGCCGGTCATTACTTGAATGGTAAAATAGAGGAAGAGTTATCGGAGGGATATATGGGAGGAAGTGGAAGACATCGAGTCCCAGTAATGTCAACTGGTAAGAAAGTGATTATTTTGGTATCTCTTGCAGTAACTTAAAAACAGTTTTACCGATTTTATTTTATTTATTTGGTTTGATCTTAAAATTCTCTAATTCAAATCAATATCAAATTTTAAAAATTAAAGGATAAACTAAAATATCTAAAAAATTAAAGTAGCAAATAAATTAAAGATATGATTTTTAATTATTTTGATATTTTATTAATTTAAACATTAGTCAACCAATAGGCTAACCAAAAATTCCAGTACGTTATTTTGAAAATTTAGATAAATAGAGAATTAACACCTTAAGCCAGATTGATCATCCGCTATAAAAAATATTTATGGATATCTAACAGAGAACAATATGATCCTAACATTCAGTTTCAACTTCGCACGAGTTTAAAAGTAAAAAAAAAACCTATAAATCTTCCTCTTGTATTACTGTACTATCTAAAATAACCTCATTGAAATCTGTTCCGTAGTTGTAAAGATCTAAGCATACATTGGAAAAGATAGAAAAAAGCTACTATGTACTATTGTTTTATACTATGTAGAGAAGATATCCAAGTATTTAAAGAACAAATTGAAAATTAAAGTTGTTTTTACAGCCAGTTCATCAGGTGCTTGTCCAGTTTTAGCGAAGATAGTTCAACGATGCCGTGGTGTTGACTTATTGGCTGGTGACCGAGGACAACTGTTTCTACCTTTATGCAGCCTTCACCAAATTTGCTACCTTTGTGTCAGTATTTTTTTTTCATATTTACAATACAACTCTGAATTTTGGATCTCAGTATATATTAGTCTATTTAAATTATGCGCTTTGGCTATATTCGTCATAGACAATTATCATATAAGAAATCGTGAAGTACCTACTCCTTCTGTACCTTCCACCAACATATCATTTTTTGTACGGTATCCTGTTTTAAAAGATGGATAGTCAATAAATATCGATATAAAAGGGTCATATATATGTCTCCAGTCTTATATGTCTACAAAAAATCTATGACATCGCTCCTTAACAATGTCAAAGAAGGACAAATAAATAATCATTCGCATTGATGGTCCTACTTATAGTTGTTGTTATGCTTACAGGGTGAAGCTGCTCCTACTACTTGCGACCTCGTATTCCTCTCAGAAGCGGATTCAACTTGTGAAGGTGATATGAGTTGTCAACGGGCCGCCCGATCAGCTCTGATGGCCTTGAGGGAATTGCACGATAATTTGGCAGATGAGCTAGACGGAGAATGTGAAGCCAGTCCTTGCCTGCCAGCTACGCTGAAGCTGAATACCGGTTGGCAACGAGCCTTGCAGCGATAAATTGACGATTACTCCGAACACATTACCCAGAGAACTCTAACAAAAAAAGAGCTCTGACAAAAAACCCGCTTGAAAAGCTTTTATGTTTGGTTATCTCTATCAAACATAATCATGAACATTTTAATGATTGTATTTTTATAAAATATCTCTAATTAGAGTTCACAAAACTTCAGTTTCTTTATTTTCCTAGGTACCTAACCAGCCATAGGTACATAGGGAAACGTTTTAAATCTTTGTTAATAAATGTTAGGGTTGAAAAGGTTTTTATAAGAGATTACTACTTTCTATGCTTTAATTGTCATTTAGTATTAAGATTTTGCTTTCTTTTGTTGCTTAATATACTTGTTGAGATGGAAATATGGAGGACATATTTATTGTAGGTATTTATGGATGTTTCGAAATGGTGTCTCTGTTGTTGTTAAATATAAACTAACATGAATATTATACAATATATAAGTGTCATATTTATATAAGAAAATATTAATTAATGTGTAAACGTTTAATAAATGTCTTATTAAACTTCAAGGTTTAAAACATTTAGCTTTTATTCAAATATAAATTTTAGAGTAACGAATTTTATTAAATCTATCATATTTTCATATAAATATATAATTTCCATATGTATCATATTTGTGAAAGGTTTTTTTTACAGCCATAATATCCAATTGAAAATTTAAAAAAAAACATCAAATTAAACAAGGAAGTATAAAGAGGAAAGTCTCAAAAATTTAAGCACAACTTAGGACTAGTACACTATTTTAGACTTATCTAGGACAATAATTTTATTTTATGTTTACTCAAAAACCAGTAAAATCCATTGCTTCTGGTTCGTATTTTTTCTTTGTATAATTCTTATCTATTTATTACAAGTTCTCTCAGACTTATTAGGAGTATAATCACATCAGATATCATTTAAATAAACAATTAACTATTTTTTCATGTACCAATAATCAGAACATGATAACATTAGCGATTTATTCTTTCATCACTTCAACTTTCAATTATTTCGATTGAATAAAAGGATTTTGACTTTTGATTGGCAGTTAAAAAGGAAGACAAAGACAGTCCTTCATTTCTAAGTCTTCCGAAAGAAAAATATAGAGCTGATTTTTTAAATTTAATCGTGATACAACAATTTACATTTGTATTAATAGTAAGATATACATATAGTTATATAGTGACTTCATAAATCATAGTATTGCCAATGACTTAAATGTTATAACACTGTTCGTAATACTGTCACATTAATATAAATGGTTTTCAAATAATTCTGCGTTTGTTTATTCCTTTGTCTTACCAAAGAATATGTATAGTACGTATAGTATGTAGTTTAAATTATACGCTTCGGCTTTATACTTTTTACACTTTATACATTTATTTTTATATTGGCTGACCTAATATAAATTTAAGCGATATGATAAGTTATATAATAGAAACTATATATCGATATATCTTTAAAATACATTAGGATTTCCGAAGCTTGACGAATATTGCCGAAGCACATAATTTGAATAGTACCACTATAATATTGCTAACGAACAGAAGACCCACTGCGATACAAAACGTAAGCAAACTTGAATACTAACGAGCAGTAATAAGCTCACTTAATTTCAAAATGCAGAATGAGAATGTCCAAAGGATATCCTTGTTTTTATAAATGTTTTCCTACGTTTGTTGGACCGGGTGCTTTGTGTAGAAGAGACCATCTACTCTTCTGTCTGGCAAATCGTAAAAGGTGTGCAAGGTTTTTTTTTAAATATTGGAAGACAAACAAGCAGACTTATTCCCTGATGGTAAGAAATTCACGGCACCTAGAGACACCAAAGGTGGTAATGGTGCGTTGCCAACCTGAGGTCGGGATGTCAGGCCATGAGCAAAAGTAAATTTACCGGCTACCTTACCCTCCAAACTACACGTCATGACGTTATGGCGACAAGAATGGGTAAGGCGGTGGTACTAATTCGCTGCGAATCTTTACCACCTAGTCAGATATCACGGTGTTAGTGACGGTAAGCCTATGCTCGCCTTTTACGAGTTGCCTGGCAGGAAGGCAGATGGCTTATTCTGCAAAGAAGCCCAGACCAACACGGGGAATCGTGAAATTTGGCGCTAGATACCTACTCCCTGTAAGGTATTGCCTTGAAGATATGCATAAACATATGTATGCAATAAGATTAAATGTGTCATAACAATTAAAACAGGTTTTGACACGTGACTCTTCAAGAGGTTCGCAGCCTGAGTCTCATCCCTCCCTAATCTTACTCTATTATGGCGAACAAGGGCGTCGCCAAGGGGGGGCAAGAGGGGCAGCTGCCCTCCCCTAGAGATTCTAAAAAAAATATAAAGCTAACAGTCTTATGTCTTTAACTTAACTTGATCGATTATTCTAGTACTTTTACTACTAGTTTGCTACCATTTAGAGCGAAATGCAAGACAAGTCAAAAAGTCGAGGGCACGAGGCTCCCGATTGAAACTACAATGTATATTTTTCTCAATCTCCAATCAACTTGTCCTCATCTAGGCCATCGGCTGGCGATGCTCCTGATGGCGAATCAAAAAAAAGCTCTGGTTTTAATAGTTTACTAGTTAAAATACGGTCAGCAATGTACAGGTCAAATTCTAAGTTTGAAACTTAACAATAGATGGCATTATTTTGCCGCCAAAAGGAATTATGCGTGAAGATTTTCATACGTACTTGTTACCTATACACTGTACAGTAACTAAAGCATATACTAACTATTATGATAGCATTATAATGGCTACATCATCGCCAATATAATGTAATATGGCATAGGGGTCCAATATAAGAAGTACGATGCGAATTTTTCCCAGTTAAGCGGGTTACGTAAAAATTAAATACTTTATTTTATACAAAATACGCTTTCATTGTGCATTTAATATAGTAAATATCGTTATTGTTAAGTCATCCTTAAAAAACCTGTGCATTGTTATTATATTTATTTCAGTATTGCTACATGTATTGGTCAATGTGTAGCATATAATTTGTATTTTTATAACATGCTACAGTTCCCTGTTAAATTATACCTATAGCTAAAGTATAATGCACATATTAATTATTTTTGCTAATTGATATCATATATCTCAGCTTATAATATTTTTTGGGGCTAAAATAAAAATATATGTTAACATCGAGTAATACGTCAACATTAGCAGTCAAACTTTAAAAAAACTAAACTGGTTTGTAACAAATCATTGGAACAACGAAATATGTTTAATTAAGTTTAGTGCGCTACCAACAACGCAAGACCGTACCTAACTGCGAATGACTGCTAATATTGCTATAGTGGTTAAGTGAACGAAACAATCAACACGTAGAGACATGCCATTATACAAGATATCGATATTATCTATTGATAACACGTTGTGCAAGCGTCATATATGTCGATAATACAGTACAACCGCAACCAACGACAAAGAATATTGTAATTATTGTGATTTTAATCTGTGATGGAGAATAATAGTGCCCAAGGTGTTGAAAATCTAACAACTAGAGTTGGTATGTTTTTTATGAACTTAGTCGCTAAATCTTTTTGCTGACCGCAAAACTTAAAAACTGTTATTTAAATAAGTACCTACTATGATATTTGTTGTAAGTACCAGGTTAATGAACATTTAATCCTTAGGAGTAGTCCACACTGTGAATTTTTACCGCGCGGGTTTTTTTTCGCGCGAAAAAATATCCGCACCGTATCGCAAAGATTCGCATCAGTAGGGTTACTCTTAAACCTCGATTGGAAATTGGAATCGAGTTACATGCTATTTTAGGAGTACTCTTGAACTCAACACTGGCAAATTATTAAGAGTTAGTTAATAGTAAACAATGATTTATTTAATCGGATTCGTTGATTTATTTGATATTTTTCATCGTCGGCGCTTAGTAAAACTTAAAAATATTCATATATTTAAACGAAAAAACACTTGTACTGTTTTACGTATTACGTATAATTTATTATTTAAATAGCCTACCGGTTTTGCTTATACAGCATCATCATCAGCTGTTTCTTTGTTTAAGAATACAGATTCGTTGAAAATTCAACAACAAAAATTTGTAACTAAATGTTATTAGACTACCGTACTGGGTACTAAATTACCTCAAACGGCATATACGATTCCAATTTCCAAATCACCTGATATTTAGATTCAAGATTCGAGAGATTTTTTTCACGCTTTAATTTTTCGCCGCCAATGCCGATACTCGTATAAGACTTAATATGTTACAAAGGAAAAAAATCACAGTGCGGCCTAGGCCTAAGTCATAATACTGATTTAAAAAACTGTTCATAAATAATTATTAATTTAAATAATTAAAATAGACTTCTGTATTAAAAATTATTCTTAATTAGTCTATTTCTTTGTATTTCTATTATGTTTTTATATTGATATAATATTTCTATTACTCATATAAAATTATGTATCCTGGAAGTCAACAGGCATGACTAACAGCATCAAGATGGACTAATTTAGATGAATTTTGCTTATTTTTAATACTCACCAAAGTGAGATTAAAATTTTAAATGGAAAACTTGGGAAATTGAGAGAAATTTATGAAAACCGACACTTTTTCCCGAATAGAACAGGTATATATTTTACCGGCTCAAAAAGTAAAGTAAGCCATATGCTTTTTACAATGCGATAGAATACTTAGGTAACTATTCCAGTGATCTTTACTTCCATACGTGACAAAACTATCGGCTTATTTAATCTAGCTTCTGACACATCTAGCGTCTTTATTACTAAATGACTATTACTTTCGCAACTGTGGCACTCGAAAATTTACTTTTCATGTTTTGATCACAATGTAGTAATCATTACGCCCATATCCCCGAAGAGCCAAAAGCAGGGCACCCACAACTAGTCGGGCACATTCCCGATCGCGGGTAACGTTATTTGTATCATAAAATTGAAAGTACACATTTTCTTTAGTTTTGCTGCCCGACACCTAGTCGGGATCGAACCCGGAACCTCCAGAAGTCAAGTCTGACGACGGACCGCTAGCCCACAGATGCTTTCAGATCAATGAGGCTCATAATATGAATTGCAAATATCCTTTCTTTATACAATGAGAATATTTGTTTTGAAGTCCTCGCCTAGCTTGCTGAAAGTTTAGAATGAAATTTAATAAAAAAAATCAAATTTCCAACAGCATAAGTTCAAGTTAAACACATTATGTTTTTAGGCAAACCTAAACTGAAAATATAACTGCAGACTACTACGCAGACAGACGCTACTCCTAATTACAATTTTCCCTAGCGGCCAACAATACTTACGGTTTTAAGCTTGTTTCATTCGTACCACAATCACAACGCATACATACAACAATGTTTCCTTTTTAAACGAGTTTGTTTACTTAAGGCGTACCTACTCTACCAAAAAACCTACTAATACATTCATATTTGTCGCCACATTCATACCACATCGCAAATGCACACTTTTAATATATAACTGTCATTTAAACGATTAGTGTGAACCAATCCTTAGACAAATTTTTAAATGTCAATTGTTTGGTCAACAGCTATTAATCTTAATGGAACCTTAATGTTTTAAGTCAATTTTACTTAATTATTGGTTTTACAGAACCGTTGTTAATGTGACTTTAATTTAGTAATAATTTTTAGTATATATATTAACATTAGATATGTGGCGGAGGTACCAATCCAGGCATGTCCCTGCGAACTCTTCTACCTAGTTAGATATTACTGTGTTAGTGACGGTAAACCTACGCTCGCCTTTTACGAGCTGCCTGGCATGAAGGCAGATGGTCTATTGTTTGACCAACAAAGAGGAAAATTGGGAAACAAATAAAAAGTGAAACTGTTGCAGCCGGCTACACGCGCTTATTACAGTTATTTAGCAGCTCTCTGCGAAAATCCGTTCAGATAAGAAAGAAAGAAGAAATTTAAAAAAAGTGTAATTTAGTCGTCATTCTCTAGCCTCCAGACTCCACAAGACAGGAGGCTAGATAATCATTATACCATACCATAATTCGTTTCATTGCGAATTGAAAGTAGGGTAAACAAACATACTATTGAATTTTCAATATCAGTACGGATTACACACAATGCCTACACGATTTAGGTATTTCTATACATTAACTAAGTGTGTAGCATACCTTAACACATTGCCTTGGAAATTGTATATAAATTTTCTATTTTCTTCAGATGATGATCCAACCACAAACTCTAACGTGGTAATAAGCGTCCAGCCACAGCCTTTAGGTAAGTACACTTGAACGTGTTAGTTAATGCCTATTTAAGGGTCTATGTATGCTAAAATACGACAGCAGTATAATGTTTTTCTCATACAAAGCAATCATGGATCTTGGTGACAAAAATACACAATTCATTTCACTTTGCTCGATAGAAAAAAAACAAAAAAATTCCTTTTTTGAAAGCAAAACCCAACTGTCTACTTCAATTATGAAAATACTAGCTGCGCCCCGCGGTTTCACCCGCGTAAGTCCCAATCCCGCGGGAACTTCGGGATAAAAAGTAGCCTATATGTTATTCTGGGTCTTGAGCTACCTACATACCAAATTTCATCGTAATCGGCTTTGTAGTTTTTGCGTGAAAGAGTAACAAACATCCATACATTCATACATACAAACTTTCGCATTTATAATATTAATAGGATCGACACCAGATTTAACGTAAACATAGATAAGTACTATACCTAAAAGATAAGTGTTTCAGTTTTTATACTTTGTTTTAATTACTTTTACAGTGTCAAAAATAGTGATTAGTCGCTTAAGACGTTTACTCTAGAGCGCAATATTTCATAGTAATCATGGAACGGGGGAGTGCGGCGATTGGCTCTTCTGGCTGACTAAGTATGGGGCCTAAAGAACAATACGTCAAAGTAAATGTGTTTTCCTTAAAAAACAAAAATAATAGTTACTACATAGATTAGATAACACAAGTTGAATTCATTGTTTAATAATTTATTAATTACTAGCCGACCTGGTAAACTTCGTATCGCTCGGTACTAACGACTACTAGTTTAGTACTAACAGTTTGTATGGAAAAAAAATGTTATCCCATTTAACCTGTTATTTTTCCGGTTCCCTCTAGGCAATTACCTTCTGACAATTATTACTGACATAAAAAGATCAAAATTGGTCCATCCATTTAGGCGTGATGCGATGAACATGGGAAATGGGGATTCATTTTTATACATCCTTTCTTATTAATATAAGAAATGCGGAAGTGTGTATGTTTGTTTGTAACTCCTTCACAAAAAAACTGCTTAGCCGATTTTCATGAAATTTAGTACACACATCGAGGGTAAATTAGATTAACACAGAGGACAGTTTATACCGAAAAAATATTCTTGTAGTTCCATAAACAATGGGAGCAACGCCACGGATATCAGCTACTATACCATATAGCTACAGCACCGATTTTCAAAGTTATATTTATACTAGCTGCCCACCCTCGCTTCGCTTCAGTTATTCAAGAATAAATAAATCCAACTAATATGATAAATGCGAAAGTTTTTGAGTATGTCTGGATGTCAGGATGTCAGTATGGATGTTTGTTACTCTTTCACGCAAAAACTACTGAACCGATTGCGATGAAATTTAGTATGTAGGTAGCTAAAGACCCAGAATAACATATAGACTACTTTTTATCGCGTAATATAGCATTCAAGGACACCAAAGTAGCATGTCTTTGCTACGCTTCAACGATATTTAATTTTGCGCCCGGAGATTTTAACTTTTTGATAACTCTTTAGTTGTTAATTTTTTTCTGATAGTGTAAAAGTCAATTTTGATCTAAATTACACGCATAACGTATCTAACAGATTTATTTGATTAAGGGTTAATACTGTATTGTTAATAATATGTTTTAAAGTCACCCTTCATTTTACTGTTTTAAGTAAACTATCTATCTATCTATCCATCGAAGAGAAAAAATCCCTCCATACATTGTTTTGTTAAAACTCAAAAGGTTTTGGCAGCGTTTTCGAGGAAAGCTCCTGATCGGCTTATTTATTGCCGACATATTGAACTAATATCGTTATAATATTGTTTGTACAAAATAAATGTAAGAAATGTTTGTACAAAACATAAACTTACTATACACTAAAACCTTCCTCAAGAATTGTTCTATCTATTGTTGAAAACCGAATGAAAATCCGTTCAGTACTTTTCGAGTAAATCGCGAACAGACAGACGCGGCAGGGGACTTTGTTTTATAATATGTATTGATGATAGCTATGGACGATTTCTTTGGTCTTTTAAATTAAAAATAATATATGTTTATCATTGACAACGTCGTTAACACTAACAAAAAAGTATGCATTATTACGTGTAACTCATAAACCACTAGACGGAACACGATAAAATTATTATTCACCAACAATAAATCAAGACCTATCTTGCTAGGAAATAATCATCACAATCGTTTGTTTTTGGCCAAGTAGGTTGTCTGGTAGAGATCGCTTTGTTTAGCGATAAGACCGCCTTTTGTGTACTGTAAACTATAATAATATTATGCACTTGTCTAATACTTAATTGTCGTCTGTGTTTTTTTGTTTTTTTTTCTTTGAATTTTCAGTTATGTATATAATTATATTTACTTATATAGGTTTAAATTATCTACGTATGTATTTGTTCTTGTATATTAAATATATGTTTATGTATATTTATATGTTTATATTTATATATTCACTTAGATGTTATATACATTCATATTTTTTTTTAATTTTTAATTAATTATTTTTTTTAATAGTCAACTAATCGTGTATTTACACTTCTCTACGTTTATGTTTGTTTCTGTTTTTCCTTTTTACGGGTCAGCTGGTAGAAATCTCTGTTGCTGGAGATAAGCTCGCCTATTGCATTGTATTATCTTTATATTCATGTTTGTTATGTTTTGTGTACAATAAAGATATGATTGTTACTTGTACCATTGTGTACTAAGTTTAATTGTGCACAATAAATAGCTCATTCATTCATTCATTCATTTATTCATTCATTCATTCATTAGGTTAAAATTAAATATTTTATGAATTATCAACACTAATTGTCTTAATTTGTCTGTTCAATAGAATTATACTATTCTATAGTACTAATTTGACCGCCTTGTTGGTAGAGGGGCTAGCGTACATGCCTAACTTGTATACATAGACATATAAAAAAAACTTCGTATCGCTTGACATTAACAGCTGCTACATAATATTTAATGTTCCGAAGTAGCGCAGTCTGCCGCACCCAATGTAAAACATTCCAAAATCAACGAGTACTTACAAGTAAAAAATGAAATAAAAAAACCATTTTCCAGTAGATCAAATTGTGAATCTAATCCACTCTCGAATCCCCTTGAACACACACAAAAAAACATCAAAATTGCTCCAGTCGTTTAGGAGGAATTCAGTGACATACACACACATAAGAAATAAATATAAATATTTGCATTGTGTAATTTCAGCGGGGAATCGTGCAGGACTCCCGGTCTCTACTCCAGATTGGCAGTCGAATCCTCAGGGACAGTTCATTCCCATCCACGGACTGGACTTCCTCATAGGGGCTACCAAGCTACTTATCAGACAAACCGTTGAACTTAATGATTGTGAGTATCGTAGTTAAGAGACAATAAAGACCTCTCGACTCAAAATAAGGACAAATAATGACCCGTTTTGGTCCGGGCTCCTTTGCAGAATAGACCATCTGCCTTTCTTGCCAGGCAGCTCGTAAAAGGCGAGCATAGGCTTATCATCACTAACACCGTGACATCTGACTAGGTGATAGAGTTTTGCAGCGATTCGCCCGGATTGGTACCACCGCCTTACCTATTCCTACCGCCATAACGTCATGACGTGTTCCGGTTCGGAGGGTAAGGTAGCTGGTAAAGCTACTTTTGCTCGAAGCCTAACATCCTGGCTTCAGGTCGGTGACGCACCATTACCACCTTTGGTGTCTCTAGGCGGCGTGAATTTCTTACCATCAGGAAATCCGTCTGCTTGTTTGTCTTCCTATAACATAAAAAAAATTCAAGTTGCGGAAGAAGAAGAAGTGTCACGATTTTTTAATTGTAAAGAACTAGCTGTTTGCCCGCGACTTCGTCAACTTAAGATAGTTACGATTTTCATGATAACTTTCGTACCTTATTATAGACCTTTGAATGTCAATATTTGAATTTGAAGCTTTATATCAAATTTTAGGACCACCTTGTTGGTCGAGTGGCTAGCGTTCACGCCTAACTACGCTGACCAACCACGAGGCTCGGGTTCGATTCCCGACGGGGGCAGCTTGGGGCAACATTTAGATGTCTACATTTCCGGGTTTGGGTGTTCAAATAACTGATAATTTAATTTAGATTAAGCTGGTGGAAGGTGAAAAGATGGATTTCTTTTTATGGCATTAGACAGCAAACAAGTACAAGGAACTCCTGATGTTAATAAATCACTACGGCCTATAAATACCATGATGTTATAGGCGCGTTGCTGTCCTGTGACTGGAATGTTAGGCCTATTGTGCAAGTTTACCAACTACTTTATTATCTTTATCCTCCTAGCCCCACCGTCTCTAATTTTTTAACTTAACTTGGGCCTTACCTATCCTTACTCGATTGATATGCCCCACATACATAGAAAAATATTTAATGTTTTTTTATTGTATAATTTAGAATTATTCATAGCATGCTCGGTCAAGGCATCTTCTGTTGAGCAAGTCCTTTACCTTTCTTAGAATAGAATATAAAAAAGATTCTTATAGAATTTCCGTCATAAAAGAAAATAATGTACACGCACATTTAAATTTGTATTCGTAAAAAAAAATAGTGTGTGTACTCATGAACGCACGTAATAAGATATCTTTGGCGTAACAATAAAAAAATATCAAATAATAACACAACGCATACATACATAAATAGCATGCAACAATAATTAAAAACCATAAAATATAATTAAAAATAAAAAGGTTCGCAACTAACTTCAGGGTGTTGCTTTTGAGTGTCACATTTACCTGTCGGTGTGCGCGCGCATCGTAAAAATTCACTCTCATCATTTTTTCCAAACGCGCCAAAAGAAGTATAACTTCAAACAGATTCAAGTCGCATTAAAATGACCACAAATAGCACCAATGGAGTTGGAAAGTGTTTAACAAAAGAACATTATGATTATCGAAAACCGATAAAAACTAAAATCAAAAGTTTCTTACAGTCCCTGTAGCCCTCGAGGCATCATTAAGTAACAAGATTCCTAACTCTTAAACTTAGTTGGGCATATCTTAAATCTTCAAATTTATCGTATGAAAGTCCTTACCAAAATATATAAATAGTTTTGGGTCAATTTTTATTTTCAAAGGCTCAGCAGTAAACATGAAAACAATTATTCAATAATTCATAAACAACGATCCCAATACACGTTCATCTTAATTTCACATGAAATAAGCTCAAACACAATATGATGATGATAGAGATATAACAATCGCCTCTGTGGTCTAGCGGTCCGGGTGTTGGACTTGACTGCATGAGGTCACGGGTTCGAATCCCGGGTCGGCCAACAAAAAGAAAATTGGATTTTTCCAATTTCCAAAAACCACCAAAGGTTGTTTTGATCCGTCGCCAACCTGAGACCAAAAATAAGTTCTCGAGCACAAACAAGGTCTCGACCAAAGGTAAGTTTACTTTATCCTTCGAACCAGAACACGTCAACGGTAAGCACTGAAGATATGGTGGCAGGAAAAGGTAAGGCGGTGATACCAATCCGGGTGACTCGCTGCGAAACTCTACCACCTAAGTCACGTTGCTAGCGACGATAAGTCTTTGCTTGTCTTTTACGAGCTGTCTAGCAAGAAGGCAGATGCTCTATTCTCTAAAGGAGCCCGGACCAACACGGAAAAACTAAACACACTGACAAACGAACATGTTACATGAAAAGCTTGTAATAAGATGTCTTATAATAGTAAGTTCCAGAATCGATTCAGAAAATCGTTACATTGTCCGAGTGCCAAGAGGTGAAACTCTGTACATCGCCAGTGAAGTATCGTCACCGACACAGCGATGTCTCTGCGGGACTGGACGGTCGTTTGTGATGCATCTCCATGACAACACCCGGCAGGAAGCTTTGATGCTAGAGCGAAGACTGGCTGGCGCCTCGTGTTTATTCCCGTGTCGATTACAGGTAATCTATACTCACATTAATTAGGCAGCTACATATAAAAGCGAAAGGTCATACACTCACCTATCCACTCACACGTCCAGGGATACTTTGCTATCCAAAAAAAGAGGGCGAGTACGTCCAAGGACACTTTAGTATCCTTAGCTACAAATTTTATAAAACTGGCATCTATCGATAATATGCATTACTTTTTGCGTGTTTGAGTTGTAGAGTCAATAACTAACGAACTACTTTAAGAAAACATTCATGAGATGTCAGCGTAAGAAACCTCGACAAATAAAAATAATATTGTAGTGATAAACGATCACGAAATCTCAGAAAACATTATCATAGTACAATTTTGCATCGAGGCTCACTAAGAGGGATAAAAAATCGACTTCTTAGGATGTGTTTTTACAGTTGATAATATGTAAGTGCCAGAAGTCGCATTTTTTTCACATTTAGGACGTAGGTATACTTATCTATGTCGGAGTTTTGATACTTTCCACAAAAAGGGCTGTGATTTTGATGTTGATAGCATGATAATATGTGTGAAACAGATACACCAGGGATACCAACCCAATGTATTCAACAAATATTTACATTGATTACATATACTACACCAAACAAAAAATAAATAATCCTACTTTATGTCACTAAAACTCGATAACATTTGGGTGGATTCTTTTAATTACTTAACTCTTTTAATTTAGGTTATAAATGTTATAGATATTAGGTTGAGTAACAGGAAAAAGTAAAAAAAATATATAAGTAATATAGAAGTTTAAGGGTTAGGCAGAGAGTAACGAGTAACATATCTCGCGATCCTGCCAAAACTGTCTGGTTTTTTTTTTAAATTCATAACCCTTTTTATACGAAGATGCCGGTTTCGAAGACGCTTGATACCATCCTCGGATAACATGCGAACAATGTCTTGTCGATCTTCTGTCATTCTTTCCACATGACCAAACCAGCGAAACATGTCCTTTCTCATTTTTACACCAACACTTTTTTTCAATCCCACTCTTTCTCCAAATCACTGTTATGAATTCGGTCAGCAAACGTGACACCACAGATTTTAAATAGCGCTTTCATTTCGAAATCATTTCTTCTACTTTCATGCTTTCTGTGACATGCCCAGTACATACAAGTACTTCACTTTTATAGGAAATGAAAGTGATAACACCCCCTGGCGACTACATCGGACGAGTGCAACAACAGTGGACATGGCTCGTGCCCTTCTACCTTATCAGAAATGCTAACGACGACGTACTGTATGTCGTGGAGGGGCCAGCTGGTGTAAAAAAGCGTAGCTCTCTACAACTCTCAGAATTCAAGGTAAGAGATCATCTATTTAAAACTGAACGTCCGTCTGCTATATTTTTTGGCGTGACAACGTCTTAAATTAGGTTGCGGCTCGGAGTCACTCATGAAAAAGTATAACGCCCGGTAACGTTAGGATGAGTCACCGCACGAGAGAGAGGCCCGCCGGAGCGGCGAATGCCTTGCGTCTCTCTCCCACTCTTTAATAATATTCATATCAATAAATATTCTACCGAGAAAAAGACGTTGTCACGTATTTTACGTGACAACGTCTTCGCCCGTAAAACCGACTTTACAGGCAACCATTTTTTTTTGAACATTAATATTTTTGATAACAATAATTGTTTGCGCGTGAGCTGTAACCACCCTCTCCGATACCCTCTCACCTCCTTCCCTCTAATCCCTACTGAGTGTACATTGCTCATCAAACCTTGTCGCCGCTTGATTTTCACTTGGTTGATGCTCGCAAACCCTTGGGAAGAAAGGTGCGTCCGGATAGTTTCATATTGTGCAAGTGAAATTTTAACTGTTAAGTGAAATGCCTAGTTCACGAGGTGAGTCCTTTATCTTTTCTTTCCTTAGTCCTAGGGTCTACAGCTCAGAACGCAAACGGTAAATTATATGTAGTAATTGATTAACATTCATTCGTTTTTTTGCCAGTTTTCGTTAGTAGCATATACAATAATTAATGTGTAAATTAAATTGTTGTCTACCACGTATGTGTAGTATAAAATTTAGCATAAATTTTTGCCTATAAAACCCAAAAAATACTGCGAGTCGTTCAAAATGGCTTTATATCCGAGCTACTTTTTCTTATACTAGCTGAGCCAACAGACATTATCCTGTCCTACGAACTTTGTTGTTTTTAAATTAACCTTGTCCTGACAATAAGACACACACAAAAAGAATCGACAAAACTGGTTCAAGCGTGATGCGATTATCAAGGAAATTGAGAATTCATTTTTATTTATAAGAAAATAAGTTTATTTTCATCAATATTCCATGTATATGTGTACAAAAAGGCTGTGTATTCTCCTAAAGAAATATGACACCTCAATTTTGTGTATCTTATCCAAGCTTGTGCGAAAAAAGCTAATGTCGGCAAATGTGGCTTCTTTTGAGAATAGAGAGGCTGATGTTCCACTTCCTATTATTCCATTATAACTTATATAGAAATCGTCTCGTTTTCCAGATCTTATCAGGTGATCATCTAAGAGAAGTGGGTCAAATAGGACACTCCTGGGATCGAGAGCTTGTCAGTTTTACAACGAATATCACGTTTCCGGAACTTGCTGTACAACCAAAACATAAGGCTTTAATATTGGCCGCTGCTTTTCTCTTGGTAAATATTTTATCTTCATTAAATGTTTGAGCTAAAATTTAAATGCAGTACAACTGCAAAAATCAACTCCAATTTCACCTGACTACAAAAACAAAGTGTGTTTTTTGCTTGCAAAAACATACATACATATATAAATAAAAAAACAATTGTTTTGATCAAAATTATACCACCTTTGAAGTTTACTTTTCGATACTACATGGATACTACATCAGTCACAATCTTTATTACTGGCCGAATGATCGCATAACGAAAGTACAAAAAATACGAAGTTTTGGCGCTATCTTGAAAGAAAATGGTCTTAGTTTTTTCGTAATTAGTGAATTTTGTGTAAATTACGAGTAAAATTAATTGATTTATGTGGCAATTAATTCAATTTTGTTTAATTCACTGGTGAAATATTTATGAAGAAATTTGTGTATCGTGTCTTTCCTCGTTGCCGCCAATTCTCACCAAATGAGCTTGAGTAAAGAGGCCACCGCTTTACTCAAGACCTTGACATGACTCTGATTTATGACCTAAAATGACTTGTAACTGTTTAAAAGAATTTGTTGTAAGTATATGGAAGACATGGCAGCATGGCCTAAAGGTCTTAGCCGGCGCCAAAAAGGGGCTAATTAACCAAAAAAACAAAAGGAGTTTTGGCGCCATCGTGAATGAAGATGGTCGTATTTTTTCATAATTATTGAATTTCGTGTTTATATTGAGTGAAATTAGTTAATTTAGGTGGGAATTAGTTAAGTTTTGTTCAGTGAACGTGCACAAATTAAATAATCATGAAGAAATTAGTGTATCGTGAATTTCCTCGCTGCCTCCAAATCTCCCAAAGTGTGCTTGTGTAAAGTTACCACCGCTTTACTAAAGAGCCTGACGCCAACAGAATCTGCTTGTATAAGACCAACTTGGCAATGAGTAAGCAATTTCTAGACATGTAATTAATAACACTTTACCTTATTTTACATTTTACCAAATACCACACCGTTTTTAACCCTCGACGTGTGTGTGTGTGTGTGTGTGTGTGTGCTTGCATGCATGCGTGAGTACGTACGTGTCAATGAGTGTGGGTGTCAGTCTTCTTTCTTTTTCTTCTTTCTTTAAGTTTTGGCCTTTACGTTAGTATTTTGCCATTAGTCAAGTAGAAATTTGCATCAAATTTTATATCAATTATAATATAATTATTAGTCATCAGTCACAAGTCATCAGTAAGTCATGTCAGGCTCTTGGGTAAAGCGGCGGCCTCATTACACAAGCTCATGTAAGGAGATTTGGCGACAACGAATAAATACACGATACGCTAATTTCTTCATGATTATTTCATTTGTGCACTTTTACTGAACAAAATTATACAAAATGCCACCAAAATTGACTAATTTCACTCAATATCAACACGAAAATCAATAATTTTGAAAAAACTTCGACCACCTTTTCTCTAGATGGCGCCAAAACTCCTGGTGTCAGTCTGGAATCATAACCATTAAACGGATAAACCCGCTTCAATGCGGATATTTTTTTTTTGTTTTTAATTTTAATACCAAATTACGACATCATTAATTGTTTTGTATTTTCGTTGAATTAGTTTTCATTACTTTATTTTTTATTTCAGGAGTACACGCATTTCGAGAGGGCTAAGAAAAGTTGGCTACGCTGTAATTGTTGTTAAGATCTAGTTTTTAAGCCCCAAAGGAAAAGGGGGGGGGGAAATAAGTTTGGCATGTCTGTATGTGTGTCTATCTGTGATATCATCAACTGTTGAACAGATTGATCTATTTCGATGTAGATATTTTTGTTTGACACCTGACGTGATCGAGATGGTTCTTAGCTACATTACAAGTTGGTTATGTGGGTAGTTATTGAACATTTTTATTTTAGTGTTATTATAATGCGTTTTCTAATGTGTAAGGATATTATTTTGTTTTATATTTTTACAATACATAATGTACATTTTTTAAACTAGTTTTATTGTTTGTTAGGTACCTGTAACATAAAGGTTTTTAAAATAGGGTCGACGACTAAAAATTAGAAACTGACCTAGCTACAAAGCCCTGAAAATGAGTTATACAGGTGACCCACGGCTATGCCTCGTGAAAGGAAAGTGCCTGAAATATTGTAAATGGAACATTTTTTTAAAATATACCCTTTACATTTATTTAAAAGACAATTTAAACTGCATCAAAAGGTTTTAAATAATTAACTGTCAGAACTAGCAAGCAAGCCCGCTTAATGAAAAAACCTTACCTACCTACCTACCTACCTACTTCTCCTTTGCAGAATAGACCATCTGCCTTCCTTCCAGGCAGCTCGTAAAAGGCGAGCATACGCTTACAGTCATTAACACCGTAACATCTGACTAGGTGGTAGAGTTTCGCAGCGACTCACCCATATTGGTACCACCGCCTTACCTATTCCTGCCGCCATAACGTCATGACGTGTTCCGGTTTGGAGGGTAAGGTAGGTAAACTTACTGTTGTTTGAGGTCTAACATCTCAGCCTCAGTTTGGCAACGCACCATTATCACCTTTGGTGTCTCTAGGTGGCGTGAATTTCTTACCATCAGGAAATCAGTCTGCTTATATAAATTTACCATATATAAATTTACCATAATGGGGATTCAATTATAATTAGTCACAAGTCATAAGTCTTCATGAGGTCATATCAGGGTCTTGAGTAAAGCGGTGGCTTCGTTACTCAAGCTCATCTAGTGAGATTTGACGGCAGCGAGAAAACACACGGAAACACACTAATTTCTTTATGATTATTTTATTTGTGCACCTGCACTGACCAAAATTGTACAAAATGCCACCAAAATTGACTAATTTCACTCAATATAAACACGAAATAAACTTCGACCATTTTGTCTTACGATGGCGCCAAAACTCTATTCAGAAATCAATGAGTTCATATATCGATGATAACTCAAATGTCAACCACATGTCAACCAACGTAACACATAAGGACAAATACGGAAAAATTTTGAAAACATAAATAGACGGCTAATTTTATTATTAATTTTATCAATAAAACAATACCAAAAATGGTGCAGCCACCGCAAGATGTTGATCCTTTAGAATTTTGCAATTATTTGAAAACGAGGAGAAAAACACGATATCCCTACAGTCAATATTACATAGGCAAAAGAGATGAAGACTTAAGAAAATGTGAAGAAGGCGAAAATCGCTGGACCGGTGCAGAGGTAAACAGAAATCTGGGCATATGTGTAGCTAGGCTTAGCTAGTAGATATTTGCAGGTTACTGAAATCGGTCGATAGTTCGTACTTCCTACAAATTACGTATCTGCAGATTTATTTATATTTATTATTTTTTTTAATATATTTTGGCCACATTCCTTATCATTAACATGATAAAGTTTGTAGACAAACAATTGCTTTCATCAATTCAATATTTTTATTATTGATTTAGAATAAATAATGTTTGGTAGGTCGAGTGGCGTACACGCCTAGCTACACCAACCAACCGCGAGGCTCGGGTTCGATTCCCGACGGGGGCAGGCATTTGTGTGATGAACATTTAGAGCTCTACATTTTTGAATTTTTTAAATTTATATGTTCTGGTTATCCATTAAGGTATTTCTATCTACTGGTATCGTTGACAAACACCCATAACACAAGCATAATATAATTTGCTTACCAGCGTGGTATCGGGGGGAATTTATTATTTAATAAATAATATCCTTTCGGGCACTAATATGCATAATTCTTCGAAAAGCTGTATCATTAAACGTAAAAAAACAACGGGGTGCACTCCGGGAGTGTCGGCTGATGTAAAAACTTGAATATTAACGTTGTGCATTTTTCATATTTTGGAATGGTAGGGAATAATTTTGCACGAATTTCTTTAATTTTCAGTATGAAAGTACTATATGGGAGAATACAATATTTATTTATTGCGCTATCGTACACATACAAGACAACACGAACATTCGCGCAAGCGCTCTTCGCCGTCTTACCAAATTTTGTCTCACGAATTAGGTCATGTGTCCTGACGCTAGTTTAGAAGTTTTTCCCCATTCCTTAAAAAGTGCGCAACGACGCTGAAGTTTTTACTTCAATAAAAGCTGCTGCTCTGTGGGTCATAATGCTTCGTGATAAAATTCTCTGTAGCATTAGAACTGCCGCTTGTGAGGAACTTAGTTAACTTAAAAATCTATTGCTGGTTCACGGACTAAAATTTTTGCTAGTCACTGGAGACCTACGAAGGGAACTTTATTCAAGACACTATGCACGGAAAAGGGACATATAGATGGCGGTATAGAGGACCAGAAAATAGATTTGTCACGTACGAAGGATACTTCTACTGCAACTGCTTACACGGCTATGGAACTATGTCTTATCCGTACGGACGGACTTTCGAGGTGAAATTCTTTTTACATTAATCTACTAGCTGACGCAGCAAACTTCGTATCGCTTTACATTAATGCTTTGACAGTATTGCAGTCTGTCGGATCCGATGTGAAACATTCCAAAATCAACAAGTACTTATTATTAAAAAATAATTAAAGAACATTTTCCAGGCGACCAAATTGTGAATCCAAATAATTCTCGAATTCCCTTGAACACACACAAAAAGTTTCATCAACATCTGTCCAGTCGTTTAAAAGGATTTCAGTAACAAACACATGAACACAAGAATTATATATATAAAGATGTGCTATTTAACAACAGTGTGCTATATATCAGGGCTATATAACAACTGTTGTATAGCCCTGATGATGCTTGAATAGCGAAACCGGTTGACTAAACTATAAAAAAAATATTGTGGAAAGTACAAGTGTTTGTGAATAAATTGTTTCAAGAATGGAATTCCACCAAGCACCGACGATAAGAAGTATAGAAACTTCATTAATCTGTTGATCTCGTAATCGTTTTGCCTCGTAAATAAAATACCATTGGAGTAGATTAGGGCTGAACTAACATTTATTAGCAACAAGCTTCAAATTTTTTTAACGGTTCTGACTCAGAAAAGATCGGAAGCATCTTTTTGTTATTTTTTTTATGGTAACGAAAGTCAAACAAACCGACGGATTTCCTGATTGTAAGAAATTCACGCCGCCTAGAAACACTAAAGGTTGTAATGGTGCGTTGCCACCCTGTGGCCGGGATGTTAGGCCTCGAGCAAAAGTAAGTTTACCGGCTACTATACCCTCCGAACCGAAACACGTCAACGGCAAGCATTGGACGTCATGGTGGCAGGAATAGGTAAGGCAGCGGTACCAATCCGGGCGAGTCGCTGCGAAACTCTGCCACCTAGTAGGATGTCACGGTGTTAGTGACGGTAAGCCTATGCTCACCTTTTACGAGCTTCCTGGTAGGAAGGCAGATCTATTCTGCAAAGGAGCCCTAATCTATGGTTTTATGAGCACTTTTAACTAAATAATTTTAACTCCAAAAAAAGATTAAATAATTTTAACTAACTTAAGCATTGAAATAAACAAACTAGAGCCCTTACCACGAGTTGATATAGATTACATTCAAAAAGTTGCGTGTCGAAATCTATGACACTTTGGGTCTAAAAATGTGTCCAATAGAGGAGCTGTCCAAAGTTTTCATACAAATAACGGTAGCGAGTATAGTAAACTAGACAAGTCGTAAACTTATGGTAAAGGCTCAACTTAAGATTTGCCAAAGACAATATACAACAACAACAATAACAATTTACTAATCTCTGCTTTTAAGATATGGTATTGATTATGATGATGGCATTGATGGCATTTGATGATATTGATGATGGCATTATTTGCTTTAGAGAGCGTTCAAGTATTACGTAACGCAATTTAGGGAGGGGGGGATCTCGTNGAGGAGGTTTCTTTCTTGCAAAACGTTACGTAACATTGTTTTTTTAAAATAAAAAAAAATGTATATTTTGTAAATATAAATAAATATAAATTTTATTTAGTATTATTTCCGTAAAGGCTATTGAAAGTATACCAAGGATAAAAACTATAATATATTATTTTGAGACTTTAGCGTAAAAATAGTCTCTTGAGTGTTACGTAACGTTTAGAGAAGGGTAAGGGGGTACAGAAAATCGTTACGGTGCGTTACTTGGGCAGGAGGGGGGGTCAAAAATCTTTAAATATCGCGTTACGTAATACTTGAAAGCTCATTTACCATCGACTAATAATCGAATGAGGATCAAAACCCTAAAGAAATCCAGGGTCTATTTTACAACAACAAACGATTCGGTCCCGGCGTACAATCGTATGCTCACTTGCGAGAAGACGTTGGCCTGTGGCTGGGTCCTCGCCTACTGCGGCTCGCGTGGATGCCGCATGCACCTAGCCTGGCTCCGGATTTCTTAAGCTCCGCTCTTGGCAGAATGGTCGTGGAAGCACATAGGACTATTCTCGTCGATAAAAAAGAACGTGTAAGTTATAATTATCATTATTGTCTTGTAAAAAAAATGCCTTGTACTTGGTATTCTTTTATAAAGATTGTTGGCGGCCTTGTTTTCCTTTAAGTTAACATTTTTTTGCAAACGGGTGAAATCGGTTTCCCCGTGTTGGACCTTGCTTCTTTTCAGAATGGATCATCTGCCTTCCTGCCAGGCAGCTCGTTAAAGGCGAGCATAGGCTAACACCGTGACATCTGACTAGATGGTAGAGCTTTGCAGCGACTCACCCGGATTGGTACCACCGCCTTACCTATTCCTGCCGCCATAACGTCATGACGTGTTCCGGCTTAAAGGGTAAGGTAGCCGGTAAACTCACTTTTGCTCAAGGCCTAACATCCCGGCCTCAAGTTGGCAACGCACCATTACCATCCTTGGTGTCTCTAGGCGGCGGGAATTTCTTACCAACAGGAATCCCGTCTGCTTGTTTGCCTTTCATTATCATTAAAAAAAACTTTAGATTTTTTTAGACTGAACCGCTAGACCACAGAAACGAAAATTTAGAAAACATCATAAATAGCTTTATAATTGAACTAGCAGTTTCACGCAGCTTTGTCTGCGTAACTTGGTTTCTACTGCACCGATTTTGTCACTCAGGGATAATGTAACATTCTAAAGTTGGTCCAATAGTTTCGGAGCCTATTCATTTCAAACAAACAAAAAATCAAACATTTCCTCTTTATAATATTAGTATAGATGAACTGTAATATTTGTTCTCCGTAGCCAGCTGAAAGTAACGACGCTATAGAAATGTTAAAACAACATGGAGCGCATCCTATGTCCGCTACCAAAAACTGGCGGAAATTGTATCCGAAACACTGCACTGACCTCCAGAGTCCGCTATGTTATAAACCGACTTTTGACCACGAGTATTACAATAGGTCAATTCATACTTTGCAAGAAATACAAGATTTTTCAGGGTTTAAAAAGGTAAGCTTTTTTATACATACTAGTGGTCGCCCATTGGTCGAAATTCGACCATAATAAATTTTAATATATTGTTGATAATAACGCTATCTTCATTTCTCACTACCAACTACTTTGTTTCCAAACTTTTTAGTACGTAGTGATCTTTTATCGTTATGTCAATATATTTGTTTGTGTTTGTCAAAATATGCATGGTCGTACGTATAATGTTTTATTTTTTGACTGAATGCACTTCATAAACATTATCATTAAAAAATCTGCACTTGTCCTACACATAAACTACAAGTGTGCTAAATTTCATACTCCTCCGTCAGCGCAATTATCGTAAAAAAGAGTCCAAAGTTTTTGCTTCACGTATTAATATACAGATTGAAAAAATTGCTAGCTCTCTTAATAGTAGGAGACAACCGTTGCGTCGTCTATAGCGGTAGACTTGCAAAATAGGCCTAACATCCCGACCGTAGGAGAGCGACGCATTGTCTATAGGCAATGGACCCGTGTGCTTGTTCACTAACCTATCACAAAAAATCCATTAACCTAGAACACTCAATTACCAAATGCGGGTGATGGGGTTGTCATATCCCAATGTCCATCACGAAACTGAAATATTGTTTTTGACCAAATTATGTAACGGTTAAATAAGTTTAAGCTGGTCAGGCTTTCTGATACAAAATAAATATTTCGCTTTTGAACATGAAAACGTGCAACTCGGCGTATGGTATCCGTCCTAAACAAACACAAAAATTTATAACATATAGGTACCGAAGTATTTTTTAAATAAATCCAGATAAAAAGTAAGAATAAAATAAATCCACAGTCAGAAAAACCATGAGAGTACGATAAATGCAGTAGAAACGCGTTGCGGAAAATATGTGGTGTAACGCTCGCTGACCGTATTCATAACAGTGAGATCCCCGAAGGAGTAGGATTGAAAGATGATATAAAAGGTGATATAAAATACGAATATGGATAGATATACATGAGACCTAGGTTGACGTTGCACGAGGTATTTGACCCTCGGATAATATCCGAGTCTCCGAAACCGGTGTGTTCGTATAAAAATATAATGAATGTGAAGACAGACAGCTCTGCCAGGATTGTAAGATTTCGCACTCGAAGATATGTATGTATGCACAGTGGAACTCACTGTACTTAAGAAGGTAAATGCTTTATGTTTTTTCAGCCTGACCATGATCATCCCGAGGATTATCCGGTTCCATCACTTTATTATGCTTGGAATGATAACAACGTTACTCTGAATATGATGAAACATTGCTATAAGCTAGAATATCAAAGAGATTCATTTCGTGTAAATGTAGAGTCCATCTTGTCTGGTCCAAGGACAATGTATAAACCGCCTGGAACTCATGAATTAGATTGTAGGTAATGCTTGAAATGTAACTACATACAATCTAAACACTGTCCGACGTATATCGCTAAAGTGTACCTGCAATATATGTACATGCTACAGTGCATACGTCAAGCAGCGTATGTATGGCGATGATAATCGCAGGTGGTATTTGCAACTTGCAGGTCATAACGTAGTTTAGTTTCCCGCTGGGTTGCTGCCAACTAGCCACTGGCGAGTTTTTTTCTTTTTAGTGTATTTCTTAAAAAGATTGATCAGAAACAATAAATAATAAAATAATTTTATCTGTTGGCTGTTGTCAAAGTATATTGGTATTAAATGGTTATCAATTTAATACCAATATTGATAACCAAATTAATAATTCGAATAATACTCAGTGCAATAAGAGCCTTTTCTACTGTGCTTGCATGTGTAAGTTTTTATGTAAATTTCTTAAGGTTCTTAAGAAAAGAGGATTACTAAAATAATCACTTACTTTATAAATTTTAAAGAAAGAAAAAATTTCGCTCCAGACAGGATTTGAACCTGTAATCTTTCGTCTCAAGCCGACTAATGCTCTAACCAATTGAGCTACTGAGGATTCAAGTCTCGTGGCGAAATTTTTAATTCCTTTCTAACCCGTTAACGCGGGTAGTTTGGGGTTTCGCGGGTTGAATCCTCAGTAGCTCAATTGGTTAGAGCAGCTATACTCTAAGTGTGTTCCGCGGAACCCTAGGGTTCCATGATACCTCCGTCGGGGTTCCGCAAGAATTTTGAAAAAAAAAATCAAAACACCTCTCTCTAGTCGCTCCGCGGCTGCGCGGACTCCGCGGCCGCGCCGGGACAAAACGCTAGCTGGTACAATATCTCATAAGTTTGGTATCAACAATGTTATACTTGTACAACCCGTTCGCTCTAAGTTTGCAGGTCTGTGGAATGCGCGTACCCTCCCCCACGTGACAACAAAATTTACAATGTATCATAGTTTTAACTAAATATGTACGTAGACAATTTTTATTGTTATAATTAAATAAAAAATATTTTTATATTATGTTTTGTTGACGCTACTTTTCAGACGTCGTACCTATCGCCAGCGGCAAACTTAAAGCGAGCGGGTAGTACACTTGTGAGTGCGCAGTCTCTTTGATAAAAGCCGCCTCTGAATTAGACGCTATAGTTGTCAACAAGCGACTTTCGACTCTAACTTCAAAGGATAAAGTCGATATTGTTTACAACGCAATTTTTAAATTTCTGTCTTTGTTTTTGCTTTTTGTTTATCAAAGATGCTGACTCGAGTATTTTCGAGAATATTTGAGATCGAGTCTAGGACTAATTATAAAAGCGGCGATCGCGCGTCGCGTGTCGTCAGTTGACGATTAGCGTTCGAAGCGTTAAGTTACTACCTACTTACTTACAAGCTCGCTAGCGAGAAAATAGTGTTCATTGTTTTACTGCCTGCTGTATTCTGTTGTCTCAGTTTTATACATTTCTTCACTGTAGGTACTAAATTTAGTCTCTTATATGCAGTAACGATTGTGCATTGTTTAAACCCCACTATCCTGACGTGTAACATTATAAATAAAGAAGAGTCAACGTTCCATACGTTGGCTTAAAGGTGTTAAACGTGTTGCAACATCTTCTAATGACGCTGAATTTTCAAAAGCAGTGCGCGCGGAGAATATAGCAATCACCGATCCAGAAGATGATGCCAAGACGTCAAGCTCGACGGTTTCAAAGACAAAAAGAAGGAAATATGATGAATCTTATATCAGTTTCGGATTTGTTGATTCCAACGGCTCACCTCTCTGCATGCTCTGTAGTAAACTGCTTCCTAATAGTTCCATGGCACCTGCCAAATTGCGCCGACATTTAGAAACTGTACACCCTGAGTCTAAAGAAAAGAATAAAGAATTTTTTATTCGCAAAAAAGACCAGTTATTAGAAAGTCAAAAAAATATGATGCATGTAACACAAACTATCAACGAAAAGGCCACGGAGGCATCATAT
>NJDD01006007.1:2129-53177 GCA_002245505.1 Calephelis nemesis | reverse complement strand
TCATGACGTGTTCCGGTTCGGAGGGTAAGGTAGCCGGTAAAGTTACTTTTGCTCGAGGCCTAACATCCTGACCTCAGGTTGGCAACGCACCATTACCATCTTTGGTGTCTTTAGGTGGCGTGAATTTCTTACCATCAGGAAATCCGTCTGCTTCCTATAATATAAAAAAAAAAAAAACATTTGGATGATGCACATTTAGTTGTCTGCGTTTATGGATCTGGTGTTTATAAAATTTATTCCAGTATCTATTTAATTATCTTTACATATAAGTTTCCTTGAATAAAACCCTTAACAAAAGCTTATAATTTGCTTACTTTGGAGTTAGATTCAATTTGTACAATATGTCCAGGCGTATTTATTACTTATTTCATCAGACCTTATCCAGAACAGCAAAATTATTACGATGATTAACGATCTTAAAAAATACTTAAATGAACTGATTACATAAAATTGTTTATAATTAACTAAATACGTTTTACGATAATATTATAGTTATTTTCCCCGTGTTGGTCCGGGCTCCTTTGCAGAATAAACCTTCTGCCTTCCTGCCAGGCAGCTCGTTAAACAGCATTTGCTTACCGTCACTAACACCGTGACATTTGACTAGGTGGTAGAGTCTCGCAGCGACTCGCCCGTATTTGTACCACCGCCTTGCCTATTCCTGCCGCCAAACGTCAGCGCTTGTCGTTGTCGTGTTCCGGTTCGGAGAGTAAGGAAGCCGGTAAACTTACTTTTGCTCGAGGCCTAACATCCCGACCTACGGTTGGCAACGCACCCTTACCATCTTTGGTGTCTCTAGGCGGCGTAGATTTCTTACCATCAGGTAATCCGTCTTCTTGTTTGCCTTCCAATATCATAAAAAAAAATCAACAAACAATATCTATATCTCTCAAGAGTAGAACAATTCATGGTAAGCTTGACTAACATTTCGCTGTAGAACATGCAAATCCAGGCAAGACAAGGGGAGACAGACACTATTAACTACCTTGTGCCTTGTGGCCACAACCGTAAACTTATTCTGTATTTTTGCACATCAGACTACGGTCGTAGATAAGTAGTAGCAAAATCTCCCGGAAACTCCAAACAAATATTTTTTTTAGTTTATATTTCCCTTTTTTCCCCCTTTTCCCCGTGTTGGTCCGCGCTCTTTTGTAGAATAGACCATCTGCCTTCCTTGCCAGGCAACTCGTAAAAGGCGAGCATAGGCTCACCGTCACTAGCGCCGTGACGTTTGACTAAGTGGTAGAGTTTAGCAGCGACTGGCCCGGATTGGTACCACCGCCTTTCCTATTCCAGCTGCCATAACGTCATGACGTGTTCCGGTTCGGAGAGTAAGGAAGCCGGTAAACTTACTTTTGCTCGAGGCCTAACATCCCGACCTACGGTTGGTAAAGCACCATTACCGTCTTTGGCGTCTCTAGGCGGCGTGAATTTCTTACCATCGGTCTAGTCTTCTTGTTTGCCTTCTAATATCATAAAAAAAGTCAACAAACAATATATCTCTCAAGGTTAGAGCAATTTCATAGTAAGCATAGCTAATATTTCGCTGTAGAACATGCAAATATAGGCAAGACAATGTGAGTCCTCTACCTTGCGGCCACGACCCTAAACTCATTCTGTATTTTGCACACCAGGCTATGGTCGTAGATAAGTACCAGCAAAACCTCCCAGAAACTCCATATAAACATTTTTGTTTTAGTTTAAGCCATAGGCGTTAGCGCCTGCGATAGCCAAGTTTAAGTTTGCAACATGTTATCCTATTTAGCAAAATATATGAATTAAAAAAAAGTCACTTGTCGCCAAGAAAGTCATAGGCTAAGGCAGTGGCCTTTTTATCTAGTCAGACTTGGCGGCAACGAAAAAATACCTGATACAATAACTTCTTAATAAATAAAGTAATGGTACACTTTAATTGAACAAAATTGTACCAAATGCAACCAAAATGGACTTAACTTTCTTTTTTTTACGATTGCAGACTATCAAAGACAATGCTAACGATTCTGCAGCTACTTGCTGATGGCGCTAATCCTAGATCAGTGAAATGCCCGCAGCCAGCTCTCCTGGTAGCAACAACTTCGAACTGTCCAAAGTTGATACAACATTTAGTTAACTACGGGGCCGATGTAAACGAAACTTATGATCAAGTAATTGTTTTTGGATACTTATCTTAAAGTTACATTTTTATTATTTACTAATGTGGTGTACCTATCTGTTATTGAAATTATGTGTATGTCTATATTCCTACCTTATTTTGAATGTCGTTATATACCTATATCACTACATAGTATAAAAAAAAGTCGCTTTCTTTGTCCCTATGTCCCTTTGTATGCTTAAATCTTTAAAACTACGCAACGGATTTTGATGCGGTTTTAGATAAAGTGATTAAAGAGGAATATTTATATGTATATTTCATAACCTTGCGAAGCCGGGCGGACCGCTGGTACACATACATACAACACTTATAACTCTCGAGTTCTCGATTTGCTGGACCAGTTTACATGATTTTTGATTCGTTGGATTTGTCTACGCCCCGAATAGCAGAATACATCTTAAAAACAATAAAAACTTGACGAATACAGTATTAAGAAAAATTAATCAAACATATACATTCATAAAAAAAAGTCGTGTTTTTTGTTAAGCCGATTACGCTGAAAATTAATGGGGAGGTAGCTTGGAATCGTGAGATTTGAGAAGGACATATGGTACATTTTATTCTGTACAACAGCGAGGAAAATAAACAATAAATAATTTAATTATTTCTATACAAACTGAATGGCCGGAACGAAGTTCGCCGTAACAGCTAGTGTAACAATTGAACGTTATGTAAAATGTTGAACAGTCAGATGTCTAGTATCTTAAACTGTTTCACTTAAGCATTGCTAAATATAAACTGACATAAATATTCCCCGTACTGGTCCGGATCCGTAGAGTAGAAAAGACCATCTCATCAAGTCAGGTAGCTCGTAAGACTCGAGTACTAGTTAAAATATAGGTCATTACTAACGAGACCACTAGTGGTAGAGTGCTGGGCAACAACTTGCCTGGGTAGGTATCCACCGCCTCTTTTATTCCTGCCACAGTAATGACTCTGTCATGTTCTGATCCGGAGGGTAGAGTAGGCGGTAGACTTGCACAATATTCCTACCAACCCGGCCACAGTATAGCAACGCATCTGTAACATATTATATAGTGTCTATAGGCCACGTTTGTCTTTTACCATCAGGAAAGCCGTGTGCTTGTTCGCTGACCTCTCACATAAAACAAAAGTGTTTAGTATTAAAGTTAAGAAAGTTGGTCAAAAACATGATCACACATTTTTTGTCAAAAAGAACTTACGGGAATTTTGTATGATAAAACTTTTTATCAGGTATGCGGGTAGTTTGTGTTAATAGAAAAAAAATCCTTAAAAGTTCTGCTATTTACCGATAGATGGCGGTGTGATGGGGTGTTAGGTTATTTTCATTACGGAATTTCTGGATTCGGTCTCCACGCTTAAGGCCTGCGATAGAAGCTACGCAATAGCTTAAATTTTTTATTTGGTTTTCCGATTTTTCCCATCAAATTTTAGGTACATGTTTTCTGTGTATTGTCTTGGGAAACGAGTTAAATTTTTGGGAGAAGACTTTAACTTCAAATGTACACTCTCATTTTACGCTGAAATTCTTTCACCTGCGTAAAGTATTAAAGTAAATTAAAAAATGTTAAACAGGTTTTTGGGTATTCGCCTCTAGATATTGCTATATCGCGCCCACTTACTTGCGAAAATTTTGAAATGGTGCAAGCAATTTTGGGATGTGGAGCTGACACAAAACACAGATTACCATACACAAATCTAGAGGCAAAGGATTTACTTCTTGCAGATATTACACCAGGACCAACTCTATTGCACGCTGTATTGGCCCGAAATACTACAGATGATACTGAGGAAGAAGTAAGTACCTATCAATTTAGACCGCCTCGTTGGTCGAGTGGCTAGCGTATACGCCTAACTACATCGACTTACCGAGAGGCTCGGTTTCGATTCCCGACGGGGGCAGGGTGTGAGAAACATTTAGATGTCTGCATTTCCGGGTCTGGGTGTTTATTAAATTTATTCCAGTATCTATTAAAGTATTTCTATGTATTAGTATCATTGACTAACACCCATACCACAAGCATATAATTTGCTTACTTTGGGGTTAAATTCAATTTGTGTTAGTTGTCCAGGGATTTATTATTTTATTATAATAAAAAAAACTGTTGTTTTCACAATGTTTAAGGAAGACAAAAGCTGAACTTCAAACGAATATAGTATTTTTTTATGATATTGGAAGGCGAACAAGCAGACGGATTTCCTGATGGTAAGAAATTCACGCCGCCTAAAGACACCAAAGGTAGTAATGGTGCATTGCCAACCTGAGGCCGGGATGTTAGGCCTTGAGCAAAAAGAAAGTTTACCGGCTACCTTACCCTCCGAACCGGAACACGTCATGACGTTATGGCGGCAGGAATTGGTAAGGCGGTGGTACCAATCCGCGCGAGTCGCCGCTAAACTCTACCACCTAAAATGCACAAATAATAATATATACTTTGTAAACAGATAGTCAGACGCTAAAAATTTAAATCAGTATAACATCAAACCTTAAAAGAACAGACACAAAATATAAACTTTTGACGTCAAGGGAGCAAGAAGGTTGGCAAACAATTTGGCAACATGTTAAAAAAAACTCTACCACCTAGTAAATCCACAATATTTAAGGACGACAAAAGCTGACCAAACAACGAATATAGTAATATGGATTTGGTTAAGTAGCTTGAACAGCTCTGCAAAAAAGTCGCCTAAGATAATACGGATATCTGTTTAGAAAGACAGCTATGTAGAGTCAAGTTTCTAAAGACGTATTTGACCAAAAAAGGACGAACAAGTTGGTGCAAAACATATCATGTTCCACGACATCCAGCATATAAGCTGGATGTATGTCCTCCCAACTACTCACTATCCAGGATTCCATAGGGCATAGGTAATACGAAGTGGGGAAGGGATTTTTAGATTTCCACGCTTAATAAAATATATCCCTAGTCTAGTCACACAACATGAATCTAACCCCAAAGTAAGCAAATTATATGCTTGTTTTATGTATAGTGGTGTTAGTACCTAATCGTGAGAAACAATCGAGATTTATGCTAGGATAATGACGACGAACCTCAAGTGTTAACGGATAAATAAAAACAGATCTCATTTTGGTAGATCGTTTTGTATTTCGAGCTCTAGTAAATTATATCGTAGATGATAATATATTTCCAAGTTCTCACTAGAAACTTTTAATAATAATTATAACTAGTGGTCGCCCATTGGTCGAAATTCAACCACAACAAATTTTAATATCTTGTTGATAAGAACGCCATCTTCATTTATCAAAACCAACTACTTTGTTTCCAAACTGTATGATTATAGTTTGTGCGCCATCTGTGATCTTTTATCGTACATACACATACATACATATCTTCACGCCAAGTCCCTTACGGGGTAGGCAGAGAGTATCGAGTGCCAGACCTCACGATCCTGACAAACCTGTCTTGCTTCCTTCACATTCATTACCCTTTTCATACAAACACGCCGGTTTCGGAGACTTTTGACACCACCCTCGGATAATATTCGATTGATCTGATCGTGAAATGTCAGCCTTGGTCTCCCCGGGTACCTACATCCATCCACAATCGCATTGTATATCTGCTTTGTCAATCTTTCATCTGTCATTCTTTCCACATGCCCGAACCAGCGGAGCATGCCCTTTCGCATTTTAACACCAACACTTTCTTTCAATCCCACTCTTTCTCGGATCTCATCGGATGCGGTCAGCGAGCGTTACACCACAGATTTTCCGTAGTGCTCTCATTTCGACCGCATTTATCCTACTTTCATGATCTTTCTGACATACCCAACTCTCACTTCCATACAATAACGTTGGGATAAGCACAGAATTATGCAAAGCGAGTCTAGCTTTTTGACTCAAAACCTCGCTTTGGAATAGCCTACCCAACGCTCCATTCACACTATTCCCTGCACTCACTCTCTTCTCTACATCCGCGGTGTACCTTCCATCCCTGCTAAAAGCACAACCAAGATATACAATTTCATTCACTTGTTCCAGCACTACATCATCAACCAAAACTCTTACATCCGTTCTGGCTACATCTCTTTCAAATACCATTATTTTGGTTTTCAACGCATTCAAATGTCTTTTATCGTTATCATGAATATATTTGTTTGTGTGTGTCAAACGCATGGTAGTGTGAGTAATGTTTTATTTATTGATTTAATGTACTTCATAAACTTTATCATTAAAAAATATTAGCGTTCTTCACTTCTCCTACACATAAACTATAAATGTGCCCAAATTTTATGCTCCTACGTCCGCGCAATTTACGTAAAAAGGAGTCCAAAGTTTTGGCATCACGTATTAATATATAGATGATAATTCTGTTGAAGATTCGACAACGACTTATAGAAATACTCTTGGACCATAACTGCAGTCCAATAACACAATTCAAAGGCCGCTCAGCAATTGACTTCGCCATGAGTCGTAGCACGGAACTGTTAGATGTATTTATCAAAAATCCCAAAACCAATCTCAATTCTATCATCAATGACAACAATCAAACCGTCTTGACGAAAATGTTTTGTCTTTCATTTTTCAAAAGCATTCAAAGCACGGAACGATTACAAACGGTAAGTGATATTTGAAATAATGCTACCACGTGGTACATACGTAGAAACAACTTTCAAAATCGTGTAAGTTTATGTTCGGGATAATCACCGAAACTATTGAACCAATTTTGATCAAATTTAATATCTATCTCTAGTTTTGGCCCAATTTAAAAGATGGGATAATTTCATTCAGCTAGGTCAAACGATTCCCGCGAGATAACTAAATATTTCTGTCCATCAAAAGACTATTGAGAAGTTAGTGTAATCACGGCCGACCGATGAGGTACGGACTTCAATATTTACAGGGATGAGTTTTTTTTATGATATTGGAAGGCAAACAAGCAGACGGATTTCCTGATGGTAAGAAATTAACGCCATCTAGAGACACTGAAAGTGGTAATGGTGGGCCGCGAACCTAAGGCCGGGATGTTAGGCCTCGAGCAAAAGTAAGTTTACCGGCTACCTTGCCCTCCGAACCGAAACTGGGAACATGTCATGACGTTATGGCAGCAGGAATAGGTATAGGAATAGATGGCGCCTTTTTTATAATTAACAAAGGTACATTAAAGAACAAAATCTTAACAATAAGAAATACAACGCAAACGGTTTTTAGGGACTAAAGACGGTTTGCGCCATGGCCTTTGTCACACTTGAATATTAAATCTCGTGTGCAAGAATGTTTAACGGTGAGTTACTCTGCCCCCCAAACTAGAAAACCAAACTAGAAAACGGCAAAGGCTAATTTTAGTGTTATAGTGACATGATAACACTAATACTGACAAATCGTTGCAGTAGTTGAACCACTTGATTTGACTAAAAAAAGACGGGTTGCACTCCGGGAGTGCCGGCAGAAGTGAAAACTTGAATATTTAACGTTGTGCATTTTTGATATTTTGTAATAATTAGGGAATAATTTTGCACGGACTGCTTTTACTATCAGTATGAAAGTACTATCATTTATGTGGAAGAATACAATTATTCATTTATTGCGCTATCGTACACAAACATGACAACACGAAGCAAGCAAGCGCCCTGCGCCGTCTTCCGAATTTTCGATCAGGTCACGTGTCTTGACACGAGCTTAGGATTTTTTACCCACTCCAAAAAAAGTGCGCAACGCTGCTACAGAAATTTTTACTTCAAAATCTATTGTTATCGTAAAGAATAGTGGTAGCAAAAGTACTCTTTTTCATCTTGTATGATTCTTTTATAATATGTTTCCAGTTGACGAACTTACTAGTGTTCGGTGCTGATCCACTCCATACTTGTCAAAATGGCGACGATGTTTACGAAAACATTTTTGAATTTACCAAAAAGACGCTTGACTCCATGGAAATCTCGAATGAAAAACGTGGTCAATCTGGTAAGAGTCATCGTTAACTTTTTTAACAAACAAGCTATCCACAAGTTGTCATACTGTCCTCGACTTCAAATACGAGTATATTATGGACAGACATTTCTCCAGCGCGATACCTCCAATAAACTAGAAACATTAGAAATCCTTTGAAAATGGGGCCGCTAATTATTCCAAAAAAACCTTAAGTAAATAAATTGTATTCGGAATCATCCCATTGATCCAACATATTTTTCTGGATTATCTTTTACGATCTAATAGCTTGATGTATTCAATAGCATACCTACTAAATAAAATAAATACAAAATAAATTCAAGGAATCCGATAAAATAATTATGGTTATTAATGTTAATAATTCACCAGTATTGTGTACATGAGTGCCTGAAATGGTATACTCGATGCCAATTTCCAATATTGCATGAATCGAGGTTCAAGAGTACTTGTCACTGAAGCTTTTACATATAGTATTAGAGGTCGATGTTTATTTAAATGATGATTCCGTGGTGGTATTTAGGAAAACGCTGAAATATTGATAAACTTAACAAAAATTAAATACCGATATCTATGGCGGTATTAAATTTTAAGAAGGCGATAAGCAAAATCAGATATCAAATTGAATCAGTTGATTGGTAGAAAATGTAAAGAGTATAGTTAATGTGTATAATTTTACCACATAAATAAATAAATGTAAATTTGTAATCACAATTTACAATTACTTTATTGGTAATGTAGAGGGATCAAGAGCCCAACCTATCCCAAAAGATAAACCTAAACTGAAAACAAATAAAAACGAAAAAGTCAAAAAGGATGAGAAAGATGCTGGCAAATCAATAAATAAAATAGTGACTGGCGATGTTGAAGACTACAAGCAGGCGGTAGAGCTTGTCGGCGAATGTGCAAGGCTAATACACATTAAATGGCTGCAAGCGAAGTTGGTCAAAACTATGATTGCCATCATAGAC
Source organism: Calephelis nemesis (assembly GCA_002245505.1). NCBI lineage: Eukaryota > Metazoa > Arthropoda > Insecta > Lepidoptera > Riodinidae > Calephelis > Calephelis nemesis. The sequence continues at coordinate 44,173 of NJDD01006007.1, read as the reverse complement.
AAGTGAGTTATTTTCATGCTGCTTTACCATCTGAAATTGGGAAGTTAAGATTCTTGTGTGGGTATTGCCGGCTATACTACCTTTTACATCTGTCAACTGATATCAAGTCGAATGTCTTGACCCAGAACTCTATCATCTAGAAGCAGAAGAATAGGGATATAGATGGAAGAGATATAAAAGTCTAATGGTAAAACAATTAGGTACTAGCAGCTGGGGGGTTACCATAAGCTCTTAAAACAGTACTATTTCAACAATACCAATTGTCAGTCGAGAAAGACAACCTTATGACGTATACCAAAAGTTGCTTATAAAGGCAGACATTTAGCAAGATGGAAATAATACTGCTTTAAGCGTTTATGGTAGGGCCCCCCTGATTAAAGGATCGCTTCCAAACCTAGAATATTTATTTTATGTACAAAGTAAATAAAATAAATATTACAGGTTCATCAAGATTTTTTATGTGAGGTGTCAGAAAACAAGACTAGGAGTTTCCTGATGGTAAGAGACAATCTTGGCCTACACACACCATATATGTTATAGGTGCGTCGCTGTCCTGAAGCCGGCATTTTGGGCTTATTGAGCAAAACTACCGGCTTCTCTATCCTATGAACTGAATCATTACTGAGTCATTGTGGCGAAAGGAATAGGTAAAGCTATGGATGCTTACCTGGACAAGTTCTTTACCACCAATAGTTTTGTTGATGTTGACCTATATATCAACCCGAGCTCGCCTTTTACGATCTTCCTGAATAGGCAGATGGTCTATTCCACTCAGTGGACCCGAAGCAACACGAAGAAAATTTAACAATGTAAAAGATATGTTTAGAAATAGTGAAAATTCGTTCTGCTCTCCTAATGGTGAGACAAACATCTCTATTTTTTGGCCGGAATTTCAGGCCATCTGTACAGATTAATCGATTGCCTTACCCTCCAGTGCGAAACTCGGTAATAGCGAATACTGGAGTTATGACGGCAGGTACAGGTGAAACGGGTGTAACAAACCAGGCTAGCCAAATACCTAATTCCAACAGTTTTAACGCAAAAACTTTAATGTAGACATTTATACACAATAACTCATAAAAATTGTAACGTTAATTTCCGTTTGAATCTAGATATAAACATCGACATTGGAATATGATTTTGATGGAATTTAAAAATGAAAAATCTTATGGTCTATGGCTTAAGCCCCAACGCTGTATTGAAATATGGGATATTCTGGCAACAACCAAACGAAAACAATTTACCAATAACATAATTTTACGACATCTGCTATGTTTAGTCATTTATATGTCGTGGAAGTACTTTGACCAGTCGAATAATGTTAACAATCACAGGCTCACCTACGCTCTCAAAACTGAAATAGAGAATGATGCGAAAAACCTTTTACACCAACATAAAAATGATAAAATGTTACCAAACAATGCCACTTGGAATCATTACTATGTAGAACCCGAATTAGTTAAGAGTGTAAGTGTCCTGTCTTACTTATAACTACTAGTATCTTCTATAATTACTAGCGTCTTACATATATTTTTTCCTCGTGCTGGTCGTAGAAGCTAAAAAGCGAGTAAAGACTTACCATCACTAACACCGTGACATCTGACTAGGTGGTAGTGTTTTGCAGCGACACACCCGGATTGGTACCAGCGCCTTACTTATTCCTGTCGCCATAATGTCATGACGTTTTCCCGTAAGGAAGCCGGTAAACATACTTTTGCTCAAGGTTTGACATCCTGACCTCAGGTTGGCAGCGCAACATTACCACTTTGGTGTCTCTAGGCGGCGTGAATTTTTCACCATCAGGAAATCCGTCTGCTTGTTTGCCTTCCAATTATAAAAATAAAGTTGTGCTAGTGGTCGCCCATTGGTCTAACTTAAACCGTAATCAATTTGAATATATTTTTGATAAGAGCGCCATCTTCATTTATAAAGACCAACTTTGTCTGCAAACTTTATGAATATGCTATGCGCCATCTTGGATATTTCATCATTATCAATATATTTGTTTTGTGTGTCAAATGCATGGTAATATTTTATTTTTAATTTAACACACTTTAATAATACTTTATTATTGAAAAATGTTAGCGTTCTGCATATCTCCTACACATAAACTACAAGTGTGCCAAATTTCATACTCCTCCGTTTGCGTAATTTTCAAATAAAATCAATAACCCCCGCCGAAACCCATCTTTCTCACGTAACATTGTAAACAAAAAAATGCATTAAATCAGTCATTTTGTTTAGGAGTTATAATGGCACGCCCACACACACACAAACACACACACACACGCACACAGACGCACACGCATCCACGCACAAATTACGAACACATACACAGAGAGAGAGAGACAAACACTGATTTTTCCAACTAATAACGTCCTACTTTTTGTCGGGTGCTAAAAATGATGATGTTTGAACTTTGAAATACCTATTACTACAGATAGGTTCCTTGTGCAGATTGTAGGTACTCACCTATGTAATGCTAGCTGAAAGACATCAAAATGTTCAACATTTGCAGGATTCCAAGTTCAACGTATGTTTTGAATGTTCATTAAAATTTGGGGAAGAGAAAATCGCATGTGCTAATTGTAACCTTATATCATTTTGCTCTTACGAATGCATGAAAAAGAATATAGACAGAATGCATTGTCATCCTTGCAGTGATTATTTAAGAACAAAATATTTTACAAACAATGAAACGGAGAAAGAAATCGAATGATGTTATCTGCTTTTCCATTTTTTCAAACGACTACTTGAAATTTATATTATTTGTATTTTTGTTTAATAAACTGAACTTTATCGTATATGTTTGTAAAACAACTACCATTAATTTTCCTAGAAGCTTGCAGCCTGCTTGGATCCATATTCTCGCCAATTGGTGGAAATTAAACCATGTTAAATTTTAATATCTTGTTGATAAGAACGTCATCTTCATTTCTCAAGACCAACTACTTTGTTTAAAAACTTTTTAGAGCGCCATCTGTAATTTTTTATCGTTATCATCGATATACCTATTTGTTTGTGTGTGTCAAATGCATGGTAGTGAGGATAATGTTTTATTTATTGATTTAATGTAATTTATAAGCATTATTATTGAAAAATATTAGCGTTCTTTACTTTCACATACACATAAACTATAAGTGCGCCAAATTTCATATTCCTCCGTTCACGCAATTTTCGTAAAAAGGGGTCCAAAGTTTTTGCTTCACGTATTAATATTTAGATTAAGATCCACATACACAATACATCCTTAGACTAGCGATGTCGCACCATCACGATCCATTGATATCAATAGACTCATGATAGTTTTTTTATGGCGTTAGACAACGAATAAGCACGGCGCGACTGATGTTAAAAGGCAACCGTGGGTTACACCACTATATGATATGTTAAGAGTGGGTCGTTATCCTGTGGCCGAGCTATTAGGCCAATTATTGTGCGAGTCTACCGGCAGTGGCGTAGCGTATGTACGTTGGCAAAGTCGCATCAGCGAGGCCCCTTTTCGTTCCTTCCCTAAAGCTACCCAAAAACTTTTTTATATTATTACACCATGGTCTTATCAAACATGCTTTCATTAGATTGAATTTAATTTGTCAGGCTTTCATTTAATTTAAAAATTAACAAAGATTTTAAATCAGGTCGTGCGAGGCCCCTTTAGAAGCGAAGCCGTGGGCGCAGGCCTTCGCCCACGCCTAGCTACGCCACTGTCTACCGGCTAACCTATATTCTGTCGTATGTCGTTGTCATTATAGTGGCAGGAATAGGTAAGTCAGTGGATCCCAACTCGAACAAGTTGCAGCACAACACACTACTACCAGAGGCTTTGCTGGCAGTTACTTAGTAGTAATTTACGTATTAAAATTAAATTGCATATTAAAAGCTTTTTTTCTGCTGAAAGAAAAGCTTTCACAAGATAGGTGTCGGTTTGTTAGACCATGACGTGATAGTGAGTTAGTGTCGTCGTAATATCGCCATAGTAGTATCACGTTATGGTTCGAAACGTTTAAAAAAATCGAATAGTTTTGGCACCATCGTGAATGAAGATGGTCGTATTTTTTCATAATTATTCAATTTCGTGTTTGTATTGAGTGAAATTACTTAATTTAGGTGGGAATTAGTTTTGTTTTGTTTAGTGAACTTGCACAAATGAAATAATTATGAAAAAAATAGTGTATCGTGAATTTCCTCGCTGCCGCCAAATCTCCCAAAGTGAGATTGTGTAAAGTGACCACCGCTTTACTAGACTGATGACTGTATAAGAATAATAATTAATACGGAAGGCATGTGACTAATGACGAAATAATTAATACGGAAGACGTGGCAGCATGGCCTAAAGGTCTTAGCCGGCCCCAGAAAGGGGCAAATTAACTAAAAAAAAAAGGAGTTTTGGCGCCATATTGAATGAAGATGGTCGTATTTTTTCATAATTATTTAATTTCGTGTTTATATTGAGTGAAATTAGTTAATTTAGGTCGGAATTAGTTTAGTTTTGTTCATTGAACGTGCACAAATGAAATAATCATGAAGAAATTAGTGTATCGTGAATTTCCTCGCTGCCGCCAAATCTCCCAAAGTGTGCTTGTGTAAAGTTACCACCGCTTTACTCAAAAGCCTGACGTGACTCGGTAAATAGTGACTAATGACTGCTTAAGAATATTTAACGCAAGGCATGTGACTAATGACAAAATAATTAATACGGAAGACGTGGCAGCATGGCCTAAATGTCTTAGCCGGCCCCAGAAAGGGGCAAATTAACTTAAAAAAAAATACTAAAAAAATCGAAACGAAATTTCGACCATAGTATATTCAGACTTTTCAATTCGTTAAATTAATGATATATGTGGTAGTTAGATAGATTTTAAGTTATTTTAAAATTGCATTTCGTTTTTCATAAGGAATTATTCCGAAAGTAGGTACCTAAGCGACAGGCCCATGACAGGCCTAAAGATTCGATCTGGCAATGCGATTGGCACTTGACAATGACGTCACAATTTTGACTTTGACAAATGACATTTAATAACGCGCGTAGCGGCCGGAATGATCTGTGTCGTTCTGTGTTTATTTATTTTACAATTCTGTAAACCGAGTGCAATTTTATTTCAGTAAGCGTTAAACGTGAATGAAAGTTCGATTTATAACTTCACTATCACAATTAATAAACTTAAGAAACATGGCTTCTGCAGCAAAAAAGCCCAAGTTGTCCAGTACTTCCACAAGCGGTGAAAGCACCAAAGATCTTGATTCATTAATGAAGGAAATTCAAAAGAAACGAGAGGAAGTTGCCGAGTCAATATTAAACTTTAAATTAAATAAGAAACGTATTAGAATTATTTCACAAGAACAAATGGTGGCTGATAAATGCGAAGGAATTGTATACTGGATGTCCCGTGACAGTCGAGTTCAGGATAATTGGGCTTTTTTATATGCCCAAAAGTTGGCTTTGAAAAATGAGGTTCCCTTGCACGTCTGCTTCTGTTTAATTGCAAAATATTTGGATGCTTCTGTGAGACAGTTTCATTTTTTAGTTAAAGGTAACTTATTTAAATTTTGATATCTTTTAACTTTCTAACTTCGAAGATAAAATAATAACATGAAAAAAGGGTAAAATGTAGAATGGCATACGCCGAATTTCAAGAAAATGAGAGTTGGAGGTGGAAGAGCGGACTATTAAAAAATAGCATTTCAGCGTTTTAAAAGCCATACTATGCGATTGCCCTGAACGTGTACTATCCGCCTACATCCTTTACACCATCAAATACGGGGTATATATACTTTACACCATCTAAATCCAACCTAAAAAAATTCTGATACTATATTTCATATTTTTGTTTCGATTGAATATTACCTGCACACCCATATCACTGAAGACAGGTAAAAGTACAACTGGGATACCCAGTATCAGTCAAACTTAGTCTTACAATGTGATAGATGGCTATCTTATCACCAACCATGCTCATAACCAATCCCAGGCTACATTAAATAAAAAAATATGTCAATGGAATGTACGAATAATAACATAGATTTATAACTTCACCTTGCTTACCCCTACAAAAAAATGGCCACAAAGTAAATTTCCTAGTATGTAGTAGTGTATGTTGTATCTTATAGTAAAAAACTGGTTAGTCAGATTTGTCCCACAATAAACTTGACAAGAGATTCCTCTTATATGCTTGCAGTAGTGCATATTGAAATATCGACTAACATATATTTATTATGATGCTCAATGAAAAAATCATGACAATGATATATAATAGTTTCAACTGAAAGCAGAAACTTATTGTTTAACTCTTTAATTTGTTGACAAATATTTCCAGGTTTAGAAAAAGTGGCAGCAGAATGTAAAAAGCTGAATATATCATTCCACCTTCTTGAAGGTAGTGGTGCAGAAGCCCTTCCTCAGTGGATAATAGATCATAAAATTGGAGCAGTAGTCTGTGACTTTAATCCATTGAGAGTACCACTAGGGTGGGTGGAAGGAGCTAAAAAAAATTTCAAAAAAGATGTTCCATTAATACAAGTAAGTTATGCCAAGTTTACATAGTTTAATTTGCTATGGCATAAAGCTTATGCAAATATGTAATATATAAGCTATTGTAACATAGGGTTCTTCCTAAATAGACATTAAACTATATAATATATCTCTAGTACAGACTGTCAGATTATGTGGTAGAGCCCTGAAAAAACTAACTTGGATTAGCACTATTTTTTTCTTACCCTGCTGTCACATTATCCATGCTCTATTGTATTAAGGTTTTAGGATAAATGTTAAAAGATATCTGGTCCCCCTGCAGAAATTTTGGAACGAGCGTGGGTAGTCAAATTAAACATCAGGGCTAAATACACAAGAACTTACAAACTACCTAAGAACAAACTCACAGTCCAACGTTGACCTGGTAATATTATAAAAAATGTTAAAGAAATGTTTCAGCTTGTTGATAATGCACTATTTATATATTAGGTGCCTATAGACAATGTGTTCTTTATACAAACAAAATGCATTTGAGTATTGGCCTAATAACAATAATACACATATACTTGATACTTCAATATACATACAATCAAAATATGCAGTAGTAAATGAGAGATTTTTTGTTCAAAATAACATCAGAATGTATCAGATTTTCAAATTAATATTTTATTTCAGGTAGATGCTCATAATATTGTCCCATGTTGGGTTGCCTCAGAAAAACAGGAATACTCTGCTAGAACCATTAGAAACAAAATAAATTCTAAATTGGACGAATTCCTCACAGAATTTCCCCCAGTCATCAAACATCCATACTCAAGTAAATTTGATCCTGAGGTATTTTTTTCTTATTTTGAGAACAGGGGTCCACAACTGCTATTTTGTTAACATAATCATTAAAGTAAAATGCACACAACATGCATGCAACACACTATTGCATGATTGGTTTCTCACCTATGTTACTGGCTTGATGTTAGCCACCAACTCTTTCATTTGTACAGTCATGATGACTATATATTGTTAATGCTTCCTATTGCTGTACCCGGTCTATTGGGTAACTATATTACTGCTAATGCAAAAGCCATGACAACATTATGAAGTTGAACATAGAGTTTTTCAAATCAATTCTATTACAGAAAGTGTCAAAATCAATCATGCAATTATTACAATGGCTGGCTGATCAAATAGCAGAAGTAGGCCTCAGTTCAAATAGAAAAATTAATTGAAAAGCATCAAGAACATGCATAAATAAATGGACATTTGTGTTCACAGCCAATAGATTGGGATCAAGCCATAGAATCTCGGGAAGCTGACAAATCAGTAGGGCCCATTGAATGGGCCAGCCCAGGATATGATAGTGCTATGGGAGTTCTCAAAAGCTTTATAGACAAACGGCTCAAAGTGTTTGCCTCAAAAAGAAATGATCCAACACAAGATGCACTAAGTAACTTGTCTCCATGGTTTCATTTTGGTAATATTTTTATATTTTTTGAGTGTAATGATTAGATAAATTTTAGATTCAAAGATTATTGATAAGCATATCTTGGTTCAGTAAGCATCCTGTTTTGAATTTTCAGGACAAATATCAGTCCAAAGAGTAGCATTGTGTGTAAAAGAATACCAAAAAAAGTACACAGAAAGTGTAAACGCATTTTTAGAGGAAGCTATAGTAAGACGTGAATTGGCTGACAATTTTTGTTTCTACAATGAACACTATGATTCCATAAAGGGTGCCAGTGCTTGGGCACAAAAAACTTTAGATGATCACAGGTGAGAATTATATATAAAATTAAATAATAACATAAAGTGATAATCAGGAATAAGTAACTTTACCTGTAGATACCGTAACACTACCTTACACATAATGTTAAAAATAGATGTGGTGACAAAAGTTGGTGGGTTTGGAATAAAGGATTGTTACTGAACACTACTGCATAAATCGCGGACCATTGACATTTTACATGCTTCCAAACAGCAGGAAGTCAATCTTCTCCAAAGAAATCATCACAATTTACTATTGTGGATTTTTTGTAAGAATGCAGCTTTTCTGTTTTATAAATTTAGATATATTTAATTCTCACATTTTTTGTTAGTCAAAAACTTCCAGACATTTTACTTCATATTAAAATAAATAATATATTAAAATACTACTGGACAAGTTACACAAATTGAATCTAACCCCAAAGTAAGCAAATTATATTCTTGTGTTATGTGTGTTAGTCAACGATACTAATACACAGAAAAACTTAAATAGATACCAGAATAAATTTAATTAACACCCAGACCCGGAAATGCAGACATCTAAATGTTAATCACACAAATACGTGCCCCCGTCGGGAATCGAATCCTAGCCTCGCGGTTGGTCGTTGTAGTTAGGCATGTGTGCTAGCCACTCGACCAACGAGGCGGTCAGTATTATATTATGTTGTTCAGATTGTATTAGAGGTATTATATATTGTTTTTGTAGAAAAGACAAAAGAACACACATATATACATTAGAAGAACTGGCAGAAAGTAAAACACATGATGATCTTTGGAACTCAGCACAAATACAGCTAGTAAAAGAGGGGAAAATGCATGGCTTCCTCCGGATGTACTGGTGCAAAAAAATCTTAGAATGGACACCCACTCCAGAAGATGCTCTGAAATATGCAATATATTTAAATGATCATTATAGTGTTGATGGGAGAGACCCTAATGGCTATGTTGGTAAGTTAATGCATATTTATCTCAGGCATATGGTTTTAGATAGGGAACGAAGCAAATGGACTTCATATTTATACTTACTGCATATGTATACCAAAGTTAGGTAAAGTGCATTATCAACTTGAAGTTATTAGGTCTCTTGTTTGAATTTATCAGATAACCAATGTTCGTAACTGCAGATAACTTGCATAGACGACCTGCTTTCTGGAGATCTGGGATGGCTGGAATAGCTCAGTGGTTGGAATTGAATAGTTTAGAATTACACTTAATTGTAATAACTGCTCACAAACACAAACGAAATGTTGATAGCTTGAACGCAATCTCGAGCGTCAAATCAAGTGAGCAACCATATTCAGAACCTAAGAAATTTAAAATTAAATTAGTAATTAGCTGTTTCTCCAAGTGGCAGTCTTCTCAACCAATAAGCTGTCAGTTAACTAATTGATTTTGACTAGCAACAAGTTTCCATGCTCATCTATTTATTTTGTTCATTGTGAAAACTGAAGTCCAGATCAAGAAGGCATACTGTTAAAGAAATAATACGATTCTATTACAGGTTGTATGTGGTCAATATGTGGAATACATGATCAGGGATGGGCTGAACGAGCTGTGTTTGGCAAAATCCGGTACATGAACTACGAGGGCTGCAAACGGAAGTTCAACATCAGTGCGTTTATTTCACGTTATGGTGGGAAAGTACACAAATATGTGCCAAAAAAATGATGGACACATCATAACACAGTTTCTAACTACCTCGTAAGTTAATATCACAAATTTTAAATTATGGGCATTGCAGTGTTATTTTTTATGTGAAAACACAATTTACTTTGTATATAAGTTATACAGTGAACCAAGTGAAAATAAGATTATAAACAACAGTTTTTAACTACCTCGTAAGTTAACGAATATCACAAATTTTAAATTATGGGCATTGCAGTGTTATTTTTTATGTGAAAACACAATTTACTTTGTATATTAGTTATACAGTGAACCAAGTGAAAATAAGATTACAAACCTTTAAACATTGCTTGAGTTTTATTTAAATTAGCCAACTAAGCAAACTTCCTATTGCTTGACATTAACAACTACTAACAGTTTGTATGAATTAAACGATTGTTTTTCCTATTTTCCTGTTTTTTCTGTTCATAGGAATACTCTCCGGTCAATGAATTACAAAATTCCAACATTGTGATTCAATGACCACAGGAAATGGTCAATTTATATATATAATAATATATAGGATAAGCTGTTTCGCCCAAGTTATAGCTTGTAACATTTCAAATTTTTTGTAGCTAATCTTTCTCAATTTCATTAAAATTTCTAAAGTATTAGCTGTTCTGGAACATAACAGCAAATTATAAAATACATCCTTTTTTTCATTATAAAAGGACGTATTCTATGGAAGTTCTGTGGCTATATAAAGTTTAAATTAATAAAGACTAAACATTGTTTACTCATGTTATGCGCCAACATTTCGATGTTGTGGTATATTTTTTATGTTAGGACATAGAAGACTGAAGAATAATATAGGCTACATTTTATCCCAAAATCTAAATGGATTGTTGCAGACAAAATCTGATATTTATTATTTTTTTCTAAATAAATATTAGATTAATATGTTGAATAATGGATAAACTTAGAGGTCTAATTTTACATATCGACAAAAACTTAAATGACTTACATATAAATAAAACAATGATTTATTTTTGGCTTATAAATATTTTTATTTATGAATGTGACTGCTTCTGGTTACACAATCATATACTTTAGATTATTCTCATAAAATTAGAAATAGAAAAATAATATCAAAGAGCTATTTTTTGGAACATTCAGTGAGTCAAGTTTTCATTGTTAGGGATATAATATACATAAAGTCATATATAACATTTGTGGACTGTGTTTTTATTGAAATAATATACAAATACGCCGAATGTAACTAAAATATAACACGAGTTTAAGATTCTATTATGTCATTTATAATTAACATGTCTACAAAGAAAATTATATTTATAAGATATATTATGATTTTAACACACAAAGTAAATAAGAAAATAAAATTAATCTAAGAGCAAGCATGACACCGACTCGATATATTATGGATGTTGATATTATTATGATTAACCCAAGTAACTGTCCCGACAATGAACACAAAGTGTGGCTTGCGTCTAAATTCCACTAAAACACAGTACAGCACGAGGGTTATACACCTTTAGATCATACAAACGCTTACAATAAGGCTCTCAATTAAATTTCATAGAAAACTTGAATTATAAATGTCAAAGTTAGTAAAAGAGGAACTGGAGATCATAGCCAAATTCTCGTGGATGGTACGGAATATGCAAAAACACCCAATACGGCGGAATTCGGGTATAACCTCAAACGAAACGAATGGAAACACCTGAAAATACACATCCAATTAACTACCGGTATCGTTTTAAGATTTAATTAACACCTTCCAGTGGTAGTATCGACAGAGTATACGTCGAAGGGTGCTGGATAAAAATCCAGTCTACATCTCGATGTTTAAAATCATTTCTCTAGCCTCAACATTAATTGGCAACACAATCAATCTAACCCCAGTTCCTGTCAATCTTATGAATATAAAATTAAACGTCAATCCAGTGATATAGACTAATTTGTGAACAAATGGTTTGAAAGCATGAATCAATACCAGACGCTAATTGCACAGTGACATGTATGGACCCATCCCATGCAGGAGACATTTGAGGACAGTTCATAAAACCAAGAATTTTTTTATCTTTATAAACTCCCACCCCTTTTCGTCATTCAGCCACGTTTTCTCCGACCATCACTATTACGTTACAAATGGTTATAAGTTATTTGATATACAAGGTTTTCGAATTAGTTAATGATAGTTCAGCTAGGGACTCGGAAAAGGTGCTTAAAAACGTAAAAAATAACCAAAAAAATTAAATTAAAATAAGCAAATTAAAAACATAGATATTGTAGCTAAAATGACATCGCTTACAGATGTTCGCCGTACATCGCGACGGTCATTGACCCTTTGCGGCCTGCTAAAATTGCTATAATTTCTTTATTTTGAATCTGATTTTTTCTACATTATTTTTGCATTTTTTTTTATTTTTGTTAATTATGCAGAATATCCAGCCTAAATTTTGAGTACTAATTTAAAAATACCTTGTATAAGTCAAAATAATAATTATATAAAATTAAAAAAAGAACCGGTACCCTAAGGGAACGTTTTTAGGAACAGTGTAATAACAACCCATATGTTTTTCGTAAACTAAAATTCGATAATTATGGTCTAAATATTTTTCTATGTTAAAAAATGGAAAAAACACGCGGCTCTATCGATAAAAGACAACGCCATGGATTTCACTGGTGCTTATATTGGTCTTGTATTGTAATGGCCAAGATCATGGGCCACATGCGCAAGACGTTGTCCTTACGTGTCTCCAACTAAGTCTCGGGTACGTCTGTGAAATCAGGTATGGTGTTACAAAATAAAGTATTGGCGGTAGGAATATTCGGACGGGCATTTCCAGCGGAACGTCAAAAGTCGACGCTTTACAATTTAAGTCTATAGTGTATGCTCCCCTGTGTCAAGTGTGTGTGTGAAAGCAGAGCTACATTCGCTGTTGGCGGGCTGGCCGCGCTACTGGACGCAACACGAGTTCTTGTGGCCGTTCTTCTTCAGGCGCGACTTCGGTCGGTACTTCTCCAAATACGACAGCTGCTTCGCGTTAATGGCGCCGCGACGTTGACTGTAAAGAACAAAAACATCTTATGTTTGTACGTTTTAAGATTTTTTTTATGTTATAGAAAGGCAAACAAGCAGACAGATTTCCTGATGGTAAAAAAATCATGCCGCCTAGAGACACCAAAGATGGTAATGATGCGTTGCCAACCTGAGGCTTGGATGTTAGGCCTCGAGCAAAAGTAAGTTTACCGGCTACCTTACCCTCCGAACCGGAACACGTTATGACGTTATAGCGGCAGAAATAGGTAAGGCGGTTATACCAATCCGGGCGAGTCGTTGCGAAACTCTACCACCTAGACAGATGTCACGGTGTTAGTGATGGTAAGCCTATGCTCGCCTTTTACGAGCTGCCTGGCAAGGATGGTGACAAAAAAAATGACAACCAGGATAAATTTTAAGGTAGAGCGCCAGAAATAATAATTTTAACACTTCAAATAATTCTTATTTATGGGGAATTTGTTAATGTAAATATTTATTTGTTTAAATAAATAATTCAAAACAGTTTCTAAAGTAATTTTAAAATAAATACGCAATTACTTAAAGGCGAAGATTTAGTCATGAACATAGCGTGACAGTTTTTACAAAAGTACTATTCAATATACGTTGGAATTGTGCAACAATACTTGACTGTTTATTGTCTATCATTGGTTTTATGTTCGTTTCTTTTATGATTTTATAGCCTACTAATAGTTGGCAGTTTTTCTAACCACTTTAACATTACAATTAACGTATTAAAAGAAGAATAGTGCAAAAAATAAGTAGTAGTTATCCAGCAAAAAAACGATAATGTTTTTTAAAAATAAAATCATCCTAAAACTCCATGAAATCCAACGTTTTTTCTTCAATATTTAAATCTTGTGATTTAGCCTAACGAATGTATTTGAAAGTCAATTAGTTTTTGTAATATATCATAAGAAGGCAAAATATGCAGACGAATCTCGCGATGTTAAGAAATACGCTATACATATTTGAGAAGTTAAAAATCGATTTAAAGTTAAAGCTTAAAAAAGGTATCTTCACGCCCATATCACAGAAGATGTCGACAGAGGCACAGCCAGGGCACCCACGACTAGCCGAAGACACCAAGTCCCACAATGTGATAGGTGGCAAGCATATGATGAACCGGGCACAGGTCCAATCCCGGGCAACGTTATTTTTATTTAGAAAATTAAAAATACACATTTTCTAGATTTTTAGTTGGCCGACCCGGAGATCGAATCCGGGATCTCAAGAAGCCAAGCCTGACGCCGAACCGCTAGCCAATACATCTTAAAGATATCAAGAAAGCGGTCACCATTGACCAGGCAGATCTGTAATACGTAGGTAGGTAGTTATACTGACTCTCGTATGGTCTCGACAGCTTCCTCGTACTTCATGCCGAGCTCGATGAGCGCGATGGCGACCATGACGGGGGCGCGGCCGAGCCCGGCCACGCAGTGCACCGCCACCGCAGACTCCGGCTTGTTCTGGGCCCTGCAAACACAATTCAATATTTTTTTACAGATATAAAAAACACGATAATACAAACAAATAATTCAACACAAAAGACGTGCTTATCTCTGATAAGCGATATCTTACTATGAATTTTAGAAAGAAAAAAATAAAATATGGATCATTAAAGTCAAGATAAAGCTTTAAAATGCAATCGTTGATTCCGTTGTTTCCTTTGGTCAAATACGCTATGAACGCACATTTGCTACATACTTAGAAAAAAATTATAAACTACTAGCCGACCCGGCAAACTTCGTATCGCTTAACATTAACAGCTACTATATAATATTTGATGCTCCTTTAGTAGTGCAGTCTGTTGGAACCAATGTAAAACATTCCAAAATCAACGACTAATTGCAAATTAAAAAAATTACAGTGAACCAAATTGTTAATCTAAACCATTCTCGAATCCCCTTGAACACATACAAAAAAAGACCTCAAAATCGCTCCAGTCGTTTAGGAGGAGCTCAGTGACATACACAAGAAATATATGTACTTATAAAATATAACTACTTAGGGCGTTGGTGTCATCCAGAGTTAGGTGCGAGTGTAAAGAAAATAACCTAAAGTTGTTCCACCATTGTAAAACGTACTCTATTCAGATAAAATTAAAGTTTTTTTATGACATTGGAAGGCAAACAAGCAGACGGATTTCCTGATGGTAAGAAATTCACGCCGCCTAGAGACACCAAAGGTGGTAATGGTGCGCTGCCAACCTGAGCCGGGATGTTAGGTCTCGAGCAAAAGTAAGTTTACCGACTACCTTAGAATCGGAATCGGAATACGTCATGACGTTATAGTGGCGGGAATAGGTAAGGCGGTGGTACCAATCCGGGTGAGTCGCTGCGAAACTCTACCACCTAGTCATATGTCACGGTGTAAGTGACGGTGAGCCTATGCTCGCCTTTCACGAGCTGCCTGGCACAGGAAGGCAGATGGTCTATTCTGCAAAGGAGCCAGGACCAACACGGGCACGGGGGATAAACGTTTTAAGGTAATAATTCTTCAATTCAACACTTGAAGAAGTTATTAAATATCCTGTATATACTAAACACATTGCCCGACAAACATTGGCTACAAGAGCCAAAAATTATTATGGTCGTATAACAGTTTGCCGAATATTTTAAAACAAAACATGACACAAAAAATAGCAAAAAGAACATTATTGAAGTTATACTTCATTTGGCGCGATAGGGAAAAATGATGAGAGTGATTTTTTACGTTGCGCGCGCACACAAACACATAAATGTGACAGTCAAAAGCAACACGCTGAAGTTAGTTGCGAACCATTTTATTTTTAATTATATTTTATGATTTTTAATTATTGTTGCATGCTATTTATGTATGTATGCGTCGTGTTATTATTTGGTATTTTTGAATTGCTACGCCAAAGAAGTATAACTTCTTACGTGCGTACATGAGTACACACACTCTTTTTTTTATTTCATGTGTTAAATTAAGCCGGCGTGTTTGTAAGTAAAGACTTGTTTGTTTGAAAATGTGTAATTATATACTAGATTACAGTTTACTTCAACATTTGTTATTTATTTTTAATGTTTAGTTTCATTAGAGGATAATGTTATTTCTTTTGTGTAATAGGTAAATTTAAGACGCAGAACATTACATCTAATGCTTCATATGGACCTCAGTGTTTTATGAGGTGTATTATATAGTTTTTTTGTTTGTCAGTTTAAAATATAATATAATAAATGAAAAAAAAATCACCATTAATGATCAAGACTATATAATAGTTGTGATTCTGCTGCGGCACAAACTAATTTCAAACGCATGCCTTCTTTTTAAAATAATACAAAAGAGATAGAACATTTAAATTAGTCCGAAAATGTCAAATTGTTACATTTTTAATCAACATTTTCCGAGGAATAGATTAAATGTCGTGTACAGACTAATCTGATAACACTAAAAGTGTGTATACAATGGAATTCCACCAAGTGCCGACTGTAGCAAGTATAGATTCTAAAAGTGTTTTGTTTCTTTCTATTGCTATCGTTGAAAGAGGACAGGGATAACTTAAAATTAGTGAGTGCGCAACA
Source organism: Calephelis nemesis (assembly GCA_002245505.1). NCBI lineage: Eukaryota > Metazoa > Arthropoda > Insecta > Lepidoptera > Riodinidae > Calephelis > Calephelis nemesis. Next base: position 27,714 of record NJDD01006007.1, on the reverse strand, counting down.
AAAAAACCACCATTAAAAGATGTTCTAGAAATGACAAATCTGATTAGTAATAAAAACACTAGAAGCAGTCTTGTAATTAATCCACTACTTTTAATTCTTTTCCATTTGTTCCTGCGCCACAGGAAGACTTACTTGTGCAAGACCTTATAGTTAATGACGTTAACTGACGGGAAGTTGTAATCGTCGCAGCTGAACTAGTGCTTGTGAACGACGGTGCACATATTGTACTGATCAAAAATACCTTATCCACTTACGGCCAATATTAATAATTCATCTACAGATAGAGATAGGGCTTCTCGAGCTTTGTTTCAAAGATATTTTGTTAATCATTGAAAAATAACAGCGGTTGCCTGGTAACTGATTGAAAGTAGCCTAGTGTGTTAGATGGTTATTAATATTGGCCTTATAGAAGCGTATTAGAGCGAGGAGACATTAACATTAAACTACGTATTTGGGCTGGAACTTTTAAACCCTTGTGCTAAACTACCATTGATATCTCATATATACATTATACGCTAGATAGAAAGAATAAAACAAACAACAACTATTCTTTGTGTCGATTTGAAGTGACCCTCGAAAGTTTTTGATGATATGATTAAGTATATTATTATGACTTTAGATATGAGCGCCTTCGTTTTATCCCATTAAGTTGTACTATGTTCCTACTTTAACATTACATACTTCCATGGACATTCACTACTGCTATTAGCGCCAATCCTACTATTATAAACGCGAATGTTTGTTAGTTTGTTACTTCTTCACGCAAACACTGCTGAATCGATTTTCATGAAATTTGGCATACACATAGAGGTAACTTTGGATTAACACAGGATAGTTTTTATCTCGAAAAAATGATCCTGTGAGACCATTCACCACGCGGGCAACTGCTAGTATGTCATAAATCAAATAGGTACAAATGATAAATGTCAAACGCCAGTCTAGTACTTGTGTAATATATTATCTCAATGTAAAGTACAGTGGAGAACACAACTCACTTGTCGCGCAGGATCTCGAACCAATCGTCGACGACGTTGGCCGGCGGGAAGGTACCGTCGTCGTAGGCCAGGTCGCGGACCTCGATGCCCTCCGCCTTCAGCGGCGCTGTGTCGTAGCTGGGCTCGCACACGCGGACCACCGTGCACACGTTGTGCTTGCGCAGCTCCTGCAATGTGTTTTTATTGGATATAGCATCTGCCGGGTTGGTCTGGGTCCGCGGAGTAAAATAAACCATCTGCCTCCCTGCCAAGCAGCTCGTAAGGGAGCACTGGTTAAAATATACATCAGCACCAACTAGACTACTGCTGGTAGAGTGCTGTACAGCAACTTGTCCGGTTACGGATCTACCGCCTTATCTATTCCTGTTGCCATACACGACAGCGACTTGCACCATAAGCCGCACGACAGCGATGCACCTATAACATCTATAGTGTCTATAAGCCACGGTAGACTCTTACCATCAGAAGTCCCTTGTGCTTGTTCGCCTATTACATAAAAAATAACAATAGTTAAGAAGAAATAAACATCATGCACATCAGCTTGTTCGTCACACCATAATTATAACTATTTATAAAGCGGAGACTTTGACTACAGTTTGTAGTGTTCAACTCTCCTGGATTGACATCATCGCCATATTTAATCCTGTCGCCATAACATCTTCGCCACTGTCATATTTGACAGAATAGGGTTAACGATTAACAACTATGGTTTAGGTTGACAATGCACTGTTGTTGCCATTGAGCAGTGTTTTTCTTACCAGCGTAGAATAAGTACAGTAGTACTATTTAAATAATACGCTTCGGCTATATTCGTCAAGCTTCGGAAATCCGCATGTATTTTAAAGATCATTTCGCTGAAATTTAGATTAGGTCAGCCAATTTAAAAATAAAAGTGTAAAGCCGAAGCGCATAATTTAAATAGTAGTACTGTAAAATTATTAAAGTGCAGAAAATTAACTGGAGTAAGATACGCTAGCAAACTTGAATCTGAAAATGTGTAACAAAGGCTCATTTTGCATTGAGCGAGGAAACCCGATTTATTAAAAAAGTAAAATGTCAATTAAAATTGAAACTTAAGATATTGCTTGAAAGGACTGACTACTGAGCGCAGCTGAAATAAGTCAAGTTTTGTCGTTAAGATATGTTATTATACTACTGGTGTTGTCGTGCATTCTTCAAGAGGGATGCTGCTTAAATCTACGTAAACTACAGAGTGAAGGGAAACCCCTTCATAAAAAAATTCGGTATCTGCCTTTCAATCTCATAAATAGAAGTCTAAACTCTAAACGACGAACTTTAATACGTGTATTCGATCTATGCGTATGATAAATATCTAACCAGGGGAAACAATTGTAAATTTTCAAGTTTGTGCAGATGTATATTATTCAATTATTTTTAAGATTCTAAAACCGACTGTGTGCCCAAGACGAAATTTAAAATAATGGGATTTTAAAACCCCGAAGGATGTAGATAATGCTATATATACTTATCTTCAATCCCCTTCCAATAAATTGGTAGAATGAATCCTACCACTTGACCAACATAAATAAATATACCTGGACAAATCACACAAATTGAATCTAACCCCAAAGTAAGCAAATTATATGCTTGTGTTATGGGTGTTAGTCAACGATACTATTACATATAAATACTTAAATAGATACCAGAATAAATTTAATAAAAACCCAGACCTGGAAATGCAGACATCTAAATGTTCATCACACAAATGCCTGCCCCCGTCGGGAATCGAACCCGAGCCTCGCGGTTGGTCGATGTAGTTAGGCGAGTACGCTAGCCACTCGACCAACGAGGCGGTCAAACATCTACCACCACAGGTATAAAGCATTAAGTGTTTACCAATAGGTAGGTATATAGATTTTATTTTTCTAAACTTATTAAGCCATTGTGACAATAGACAATGAGTCCGCTTTACGTCCTAAACGCAGGAAAAAGGGAATTCACTTGCCAACTAGCTGCGATTTTAGATTTAACTTTTGAATATTTGCAAATGACGATGCACGTAGTAAACGTGATTTTGATAAGAATTTATTTAAATGAAAAGATTTTTTTATTCTGAAAAAAAATATATTACTATAATCCAAATTAAATAATTTTATTTGGATTAAAGTATGGATTTCAGCAAAGTAACGCCTTCTTCTATCAAGTTATTACTACTTATTTGTACCAATACACAAAAAAATAATATAGCAATTATGGTTATGTGCAATTAAATGCAGAATAACCATAGAATATATATTTGTAATAATGATGATTGAAATAAGATTTTGTTCAATTGAATTTAAAAGTTTGTGGTGAGTACATCTATACTTACTTTTTTTTTAATGACTAATTTGTTGCTAATCTCGCGATTTTATTCAACTTCACCGAGCTTTGTCGGCCGAGCAGAGTGCTCAGCCCGAGACATCATTATTTAAATGCATGGGACTGTTACCTACAACGCCAGCACCAAGGGCTGTCCTCCAGGAGACCGTACCACGACTTGGTGCTGCGTTCTGGTTACTGGGTGGATTGGAAGGAGGAATATTGGCGGCTCTATACTTACAAAATAACATGTCCTGACTGACTGACCAATTTCATCTTTGCCAAGCAAAACTGTTAAAAGTTACAGCCATGAAATTTGGTGAGTAGGGCCGTTTTATTGAGTAGACACCCTTCAAGTTTTGGAAATAGGGCTACCTACTAATTTCGTTGGACAAGCTGGTACATTTTCCCACACATCGAGTGCCTGTAGACATTCTGAACACGGCTAAAATGTTAACATCAGATGATATTCTCATTGCCACTTTTTCACGCTAACTCAGACCCCGTCAAGACTGTTGTGGACCCCTACCACTTCGAGAATCACTGCTTTAAATTAATTTTTTATTTTACTTTTAATTTACTTCTAATTTTAGAGCAAAAATTATTAATAATTAATTATTACTATAGCGTGTTTTTTTAATGACTAATGTGTTGCCAACCCAGCGGTTTTTACAACTTCACCGGGCTTTATGGCATGGTTTATGTAACTCGACTGACATATCTACAGTTAAAATGAAATCGTGATTTAAAATATCCCCATGTAATTAAATGATGACTTCAATTTTAATTTATGTATTATTATTTTTTAATTCTACATAATTTTTCTACATAATAGTTGAATTTTAGTGTTTTAGAAACCTGCCTTCTTGCAGCCAGTAAAGGGACAGGTTATTCACTTTCTATCCAATTCTTAGAAACTGAATAAGCCGTTGCACGTGTTGTTAGAACGGATGGCTGCGATCGCAGAATATGGAAATTCGAACTGCAAGCACATGTACACGTGCAGACATCCGAGATGTTTTCACATGGCGTGTCAGCTAAACTTATTCGTCGGCGCAGTGAACGAGAAAACTTGCAAATTTGTTGCACTTTACAAGAGATAACACGTTAGTGAAAAATGTCGGCGCAAATTTTACCGAACCGTCACTGTAGCCATTTTTTTATTGTTTTTATGGAGTAAACCAACAGATACTTCATTCCACGCAAGGGACTTGGTCTGAGGATATGTAAGTATGCATATATGCATATTCCGCAAATAAATATTTTTTATATCACGTTCATGTATGTATGTATATATTATATAAAACAATACGCACGCGCTTCAAAAAAAGGATTGTGTGGCTTTATGAAACCACGGTAAAAGTGAAACTTGATCTGTAACCTCGGCTGCTCTGATGTCACCGTCACGCGACATGCGACACAAACCAAAAAATTTGAGACGATGTAATTAAAGTTCCACTTTAAAAAAACGCCAACTCTGTCAGTACCAAATACTGTCGTTATGCCGATTGGAATAGGTAAAACGGTGCACAGAAAGCCGATGCATACAACTACTACCAGTGGTCTTGTTGATCTAATTGTACAATACAAATTTGAACAGGACCGCAAGCAAGTTATGGTGTTTATAGGCCATAGTAGTCTAATCATCAGATTATTAGCTTTCTTCACTTTCTTATCAATTACATTACATTTCAGCTGTTAATTTCCATCTTCGGACATCGCGTGAGAGCTTATAGTATCATGCCCATCATCTTGATGCGTGGCGATCTACAACTGTGCGATTCCGAAGACATTTCTCACCCCGCATAACACCTTTGTGGTATCAGTTACCGAGGGCGGTATTCCTTAACTGTCATGACTTAGGATCCTTCAGGAAAAGAGCGTACTCATTCCTTGAAGGTCGGCAACGAATCTGTGATACTCCTGGTGTTGCGGATGTCCGTGGGCGGGGGTGATCACTTCCCATCAGGTGACCCACTTGCTAGTTTGCCTCCTCTTGTATATAAAAAAAAATACACACACATACCTGTAAGTAGCTTTGTATGGTGACATCCGATGGTCGGTCGGTGATGAGGAAGCGCATGCTCTTGTACTCGATCAGCGAGGGCGCTGGCCTGATGTCCTTCTGCTTCATGATTGCCTTACTACTTGAACTCTACCCAAAAACTCCAACGAGTTGGTATATTCACTTTACAGTTAGTAGCGACAGTAATACAGACAAATTGTCACTCTATTTCCACACAACACACTTCAGTTTCGTGACTTCTTTTAAAAAAAGGTCCAATTATATTATTATCGTAACCCGCATGGATGGCGTTTTCAAACACTTGAGCACATTCGGAAGCAAGAAAACAAATATTCTTAATTGGGAATGAGAAATTAACGGATTGCGAGACGTAACATCAATCACCAACTTTTTGCAAATGATATGCTCCAATTAGTGGGATCCGATTTCCGGGTAACTGAAACAAAATGAAAATCGCATTATTATTATTATTATGGAAACAACACTATTGATGATTAAATACACTTTATAGTACACCAACATCAACCCGTAGTACTGAACAGACTAGGTATCTGGGGGTAGATTAACATTTTACGACCAAATCATAAAGGCGAACATAGGCTTAACGCCATTAACACCGTTACATCCTGCTAGGTGGTAGAGCTTTGCTTCAACTCGCCCGGATTGGTACCACCGCTTTCCCTATTCTCACCGCTATAACGTCCAACGCTTGCCGTTGACGTGTTCCGGTTCGGAGGGCAAGGTAGCCGGTAAATTTACTTTTGCTCGAGGTCTAACATCCCGGCCTCAGGTTGGCAACGCACCATTACCACCTTTGGTGTCTCTAGGCGTCGTGAATTTCTTACCATTAGGAAATCCGTCTGCTCGGTTGCCTTTCATTATCATTAAAAAAACGCTTACTGCGTTATCCAAAGTTAGTGCGTTGTATGAAAAAAGTAAAGAATGAGATAAAGCTAGGTAGCTCCGCAAATATTGAGACACTTAGTATTCAATTACTCTCTGCCCAACTTGCAAGGGACTTGGCGTAAATATATGTATGTAACAACGATAACAAAGTGAGTCAAACGAATAAGATGACAAAATATCGTCAGATAATACATAAGTGATTCATGGTTGTCACTGCCATGAACTAAAACACAGGCCGTCTTATTAATAAACACGAAGTACTTCAAGGTTCAACCTAGTATTATAGTCTTTAATTTTATTATTAATATTTAATACTATATAGCACACAAAAAACATAAGTTCACAAAATACAGGAAAAGTAAAAATGAATTAAAGGCGAGCTTATCTCTAACTATATTTCTTCCAGCCAACCAAAAAAAAGTGAAGCTGTGAAAATAAAATGGAAGGCATCGTGTACAAAAAACAATTACCTATAGCTATACTTAAAACAAAAAAAAAATATATATATATAATAATCAAGTAGGCCGTGTTTATTAATGAGAATGCAGGGGATTACAAAAGCTTTGCCGACCTTTTAACAAAGAGTAACCTCTTTTTTGAAGGTTTCTTAGATAATATTTGACACTGTCACACTTAAAATATAAACATTTTAATTAAGATGCACAGACGCAGTCTTGTTGCTTCGGATTCATCTTTATCAAATAATCAGAACGTATAGGGGGCAATTTATATAATACATACTAAAACATTTGGTTGAAAATTTATTCCACGCTCACTAAACAAATTTTAAGTAATTGCTATCTTCTTTCAACGAAAGTAACACATATGTAGAGACAAAACACTTAGCGCTGTCAGATTAGCCTGTACATGACATTTCTACTGACGTTTAATCTATCACTCGGAAAATGTTGACTAAAAACATTACTATTTGACATGTCCGAACTAATCTGACATGCCTAAAATGTTCCATCTCTTTTGTTTTTGTTTCATTTGACAAAGACAGCATGCATATAAATTAAGTTTAGTTTGTGAACAGCATAATCACCACCATTATCCGTCTTATTAACAAATATGGACTAACGCGGGAGAAAAAAAAATTGATATTATATTCTGTATCACAACGTAATAAGAACTCGAAGACAAAGTTGTACTTTGGGGTACATTACTCCATGCTTACTAATAATACAATTCCTGTTATAATACATATTTATTATACGTCAAATCTATTAATATATTATACAATAAATAAATGATAATAAATATAACTGAACATCATAAATATACTTACCTATGAATAAAATAAAAATATAAAATTGAAATGCGCGATAAAACATATGAAGTTAGAGATATTGTAACTGGGTATATTAATTTAATAATATTAATATTCAGAGTTTAAATAATTACAATATTATACTGTCTGAAGCACCAACACAAAAACGAAGATTCATTAACACAAGTAAATAATAAAGTTTTATAAAAATATATTATAATCACTCATATAATGTATGTAACTCATTTATATTACAACTGCGTTTTAAAATCACAAAAAAAAAAACTATTCAGAAATTTACACAAAACTGTAGTTTTATTAATAAATGTCAACTTTCCAAAAATATCACTTAAAAATCACAAATCTTAACAGTTGCAACTTTATAGCACAGCAAAAACTGTATTATGAAAAAAATATATAAAACTAATCTTGAAGTTTTCGGTAATGTGAACAAATGTCCAGTAGCCTCGACGAACTGATCCGGTGACCGGTGCCAATAGTGCGTCACTTGTTAGCGCGTTCACATCGCTCTGCCCCTCGTCTATGTTTACATAGCGTGATAACTTCATTGTAAACACTACGCAACAGCACTTTCATTATGTTTATTTTTGTATACTCTTGATTTAATTCATACTTGGATAATGTTTTTCAAAACAAGTGGAAGCCAAGTGGATACTAATGTCTTTGTACTCAAAAACACAGATAATTATTATTTAAACAATTTTAAGCGTATGTTAAAGCGTTTACAGTTTGTGATATAGAAAACAGTTTTGAAACTACAAACCAATGTTTAGTTGTATCTTTTTCCCCGTGTTGGTCCGGGCTCTTTTACAGAATAGACCATCCGCCTTCCTGCCGGGCAGCTCGTACAAGGCGAGCATAATCTTACCGTCACTAACACCGTGACATCTGACTAGGTGGTAGAGTTTCGCAGCGACTCACCCGGATTGGTACCACCTCCTTACCTATTCCTGGCGCCATAACGTCATAAAGTGTTCCGGTTCGGAGGGTAAGGTAGCTGGTAAAGCTACTTTTGCTAGAGGCCTAACATCCTGGCTTCAGGTTGGCGACGCACCATTACCACCTTTGGTGTCTCTAGGCGGCGTGAATTTCATACCATCAGGAAATCCGTCAGCTTGTTTGCCTTCCAATATCATTAAAAAAAACAACTGAAAAACCGAATACCACGTTGCGTTTGTTTTACACTAGACGGCAAGCCCCTAGATAACTTATAGCGGGAAAGGATGCTAAGGATTTATTAACTTGCGGCTTAGCAATTAGCCTGAACACTCGCTTGTCAGGATGTGCGGCAATTTGGATCCATTTTCATTGAATGGATTGCAAAAGGTAACAACAATCCTGCTTTGCTTTGCGAGAAAGAACACCGAAGCAAGGTAATATATTACATAAAAATGAATCGCTGAGTGTTGGTAAGGCATAACTTCTGAACAGACATTCCGAATTGCCGTATTTTAAGGAAAAGAGTAAGAAATTGCCGAATATATTTTAAAAATATTTATTTCTCATTTGTTTCTTCTCCATAAAGGTCTCTTATCGTTTGTATAATTTCAAATTCAAGTTCAGCTTGTGCATAATTTTTATTGCTTCTCATTTTGTAATTTCAGTTTCGACAATTTAACGACACATACGGTGCACTTTGTATATATTATTATCATCATCAACAGGAGCAATCCAAACTTTGGAAAAATCGGCACTTTCCCAATTTTTTGTTATGTTTACCCTTTTTTAGCCGTTTTTTATTACAATCACTCATTTTATCAGTTTCAATCATTGTCACAACAGTAGCAACTGAATAAACTGTTGAAAATATTTGAGCTATTCAACACTTAGATCTTATAGATTCATAGATAAACCAAATTCTTTGGTACAATCATGTCGTCACATTCATTATTTACTGAAGTAAAAGAAATGTCACGGTACAGCGATATGAACTGTTTTAACTGAATGTAGGGATTATTAGTTATGAGTGGTACGTTTAGCTGTGCTCTGTTAAAAAACGTTTTGTTTTATTTATAGTCATTTGCCGTACTTTTTGATACGGCATTAAAAGTCTTGCCGTATGCTGTAATTTGTGACTAAACAAACGTGAATTACCGTATCTATATTACGGCAATTGCCGTATCAATAACAACACTGCAGTATTGTAACTTCGCCCTATTTTTAACTTAAATACCTATAGCCATGTCGTACGACAAAACGCGATACGTGAACTTTGTATTACAACTACATATTATTATGCCTTTTTGAAGTTCAAACGTAAATATTGTATTATTTTTAACAAATAAAAATGGTTTCATTGGTAGGAAGTGTTTAATAAGAACGAGTATAATGTTTTTGATTAGCAAATTTTATAAAAAAAAAAACATCTTTAAATGCTCAAGCGAAGCTCAAATACAGCAAAATATATTCTGTAATTGTTCTTTGGTATATTAGACTTATTAAACCAAAATAACAATGATAAATCACACGAATATCTATTGGTTTCAAAATGAAGAAAGGCTATTCCATCGACTGTTTGTCATGGCGGCAATGCGGCGCAACCGCAAATAATTGCATACCGAGTGTTTACCGAGCTCGGAAAGTGGATAAACGCGTTTACGTCCGTTTGAATTAAGATAGAATATTGTATATTACATTACCTTGGCCGAAGCAATAAACTAAGGCTGCGCATATAGCATGACCCCATGAGCCTTGTCAACTTGCAACTACTAGTTAGTTGAATTTTAGAAATACCACTTAGTAGGGGTCAACAGAATACCTTTTCGTAGATTAGCAATGGCTGTACGTTGACAAGATTAAACAGCAAGTTGACAGTTAAATTTATCGAAAATAGAATCGAGGTAACTAATCTACTAGAATCATCTAACTTTTCTCTGCTTACTTATTATCATGCTACAAAATTTTCATTTTTCAAAATAACTAGTGTACTCACAAGTGGGTGGGTGTATATCGTATATCGCTTGGACTGCGTCGAATGGGCGCTCCAGGCAGCATGGGTCCTGTCGATGTCCCTGCTACCTTGTCTTCGCAAAACGCCCTCGAGTTTATTTGTGTTGAGCCTGGCAGTACTCCGCGCTGTCCAAGCGGAACTCCATCAATGTCGCCACAGAACAGTTGTCCAGCTGCAACAAAAGAATGAGTATTAGCCATTTAGCTTCTATTGAAAAGAATTCTGTTTTTAGAGAGGAAAAGGAAACAGACGGAGTAGATGATAGTACTAAAATATGTTGTTACTAGTAACCACTTTGAAGGCGTGTTTATCACAATTAGATCGTAGTAAAAGGCGCATTGTCATATCAATCAACCTTTAGGGAACATAATTGATAATTGTAAAGACGTGCTAAAAACCTAACTTCCGTTAACTTAATTATAAGATCTGGTAAGTGTTACTTAACATCATACGTAATCAAACTCTCAGGGCATGCCTCTAGACATACTTTGACACCGTAACGAAATCTTCTGTGGTAGTTTAGATACATGTCAGACTTCAAAATTCCTTTTTCAGTTTTTGTCGGAAACAAGTGGTTAAATATTTAGCAGTTTTTAAACCCGCAATGTATAGCGAACAAAAGTGTATGCATTAAGCCGCGCGTTGTAAGCTGTAAGCGCCGATCTAATACGCTGTTTTCTTACATTGCTGTTTTTAGCAAAAATTTGTTATTAATTAGATATTAAATAAAAATCGAGTTGGTATTAATGAAATCCTAAAAAAATATTTTTGAAAAATTCATGAAATTTCCGACACAAAATTTACACGCTAAAATTTAAAGCGTCTATTGTTTTGATTGTAAATCCAATTAAATGTATTCAGTGTTAGATATTAGTAAAATATGAATATTTTGAAATAAATGTACCTACTGTAAATATTTCCATTTATGATGTTGTGAATAGCATTCAGCTTTGAAAAGACATCACGCCTAGTAAAACTTGAGTTATGAAGACTAAAGGTTGAACTCGGAGATGTTAATTAACATTTAATTTATCATTAACGGACGCGCTCACAGACGTCATTTATCTTGTAATCAGTCACTAAATCGATATTTTCTATGCAAAATTTTTACTTAATGACAGATTAAATGTTCATTGGTGTCTCTAAATGCTAATATAAATCACAATTTTGAATAGGAAATGTCACTTAATAATTAAAAGATAATTAACGTCCTCAAGTGCAGCCGTTAGACAAAGTTCTTGGCAGCATATAATTGAAGCCATTAAAATTGAAGTAATTAAAATTAAAATGCAAGTTCATAAAATTTAGAAGTATCTTCACACCCATAGACAGAGGTAGACAGAGGCACAACCAGGGCACCCACGATTAGCCGAATACTCTTAGTCCTACAATGTGATAGGTGGCAAGCCCAACGCTAACAGGCTAACAGTTTCATTAGAAAATGGAAAATGCAAATTTCTTATTTTTTTTGTTGCCCGACCACACGAACCACGACCACGAACACGGGACCACAAGAAGTCAAGTCCAACGCCAGACCGCTAGACCAGAGGCGATTCATAAAAATGTAAATGATTAAAAATAATTATTTTTGCACAAATAAGCAATTCATTAACGATTTTTTTAATTAGAACCTATCACCTACCGCTTGTATAAGAAGATTCTAAATTAGACATCTTCAATCATTATAATCTATAACTAGTGGTCGCCCATTGGTCGAAATTAGATCATAATAAATTTTAATATCTTGTTGATAAGAGCGCCATCTTCATTTCTCAAGACCAACTACTTTGTTTGTTTGTATGTATGTATGTATGTATAAGCATTATTATTGAAAAATATTAGCGTTCTGCACTTCTCCTACACATAAACTGTATGTGTGCCAAATTTTATGCTCCTCCGTCCGCGCAATTTTCGTTAAAAGGGGTCCAAAGTTTTGGCATCACGTATTAATATATAAATATTAATGTGTTATAGATTTGTAGATTTTGAGTACTGTTTTTGATTGGCAGCTATTAGGAATGTGTAAAGAGTGATACTTTACAGCTTAAAATAAATGTTTAGAGATTCCAATACAAACAAAAATATAACGTTATTCTATAGTAAATAACAGTAATATTATATGCAATTAAATTTAATAGCTCCGTTGATAAATGTCTTAACGAAGATCTAGATCAAGCTGGTAATGTATAATTAGACAAGATTCGTGTAAATAGTACTAAGTAGTAATACATAATATGTGAATGGAGTATTTTTGTTTGTAAAAGGGATGAAACGATACCACTATGGTATCGATACTTATACTTGATGTATCGATCGTCAAGTATCGATACTTCCCCAGTATCGGTCACAAAGTAGTATCGTATCGTTTTTGGAAAAAATAATTAAAAACCGTTGTTACTTGTTCTGTTTGTATTCTTTATTGGAAAGTACTAATAATATTCTAACATAAAATAACAATTTTTGAATTACTCTCGACCATGAGTACCGCGGGAAGCGCTAGTAAAACACGTCACCTTCAAAATAATTTAAAAGTCCGTTTTCGTGGTGCTGCTCAAGATAATATAACTTTTAACTGTTACCTTAATAATAAAGTATCGATACTAAAATGTACTTGCTATCGGAGAAAAGTATCGAGTACCTACTTGGATTTACTCGTATCGTTGCATCCCTATTAGTAAGTGACAATAATATTGATACAATAAATCTTAATGTTTTAAAATTGTGGGAGAGGTGCGCACGCTACTGATGGGCCGCGACGCAACAGATTTTGGCAAACACATGCGGAATTTTTACGGTAGGTAGGTAGATGTCATAGTTGGAAGACACTTATGTAGAATGTATACACAAAACTCTGGTCAACATCAACACTGGTGGTAATTTTGTTGCGCACTCACTAAACTAATTTTAAGTTATCGCTGTCTTCTTTCAAGGAAAGTAACAGAAAGAGACAAAACACTTGTAGTGCTGTCAAATTAGACTGTACACATCACTTCTACAGACGTTTAATCTGTCAATCGGAAAACGTTGATTAAAACATCACAATTTGACGTGTTCAAACTAATCCGACATGTCTAAAACGTTCCATCTCTTTTGTTTTTATTTCATTTGGAAAAGATAGCATGCGTCTAAAATAAGTTTAATTTGTGACAGCAGAATTACCACCATTGTGCCCCGAATTGTTGCTCAGTGATGGACGCCCGACACAAGATTTGATTTTAGGGTAGGCGACTAGACTTGGGCTTACGCCAAGCGGAAAACACGATTATTTCGAGCGAAAATAAAGTCAGGGTTTATGAACTATTTACAATTCTGAAATACCCGTTCTAATAACCTTGTGATTAGCAAAATATACATTAGATTGTCAATTTATTCATTGATTAAAGTAAATCAAATCTTATTGCAATTATAGATTGAGCTTCTATGACTCAATATTCTAATTTTTTACTTGACTAAATACTAAATCCAAAAATTGACTTTTAAACGTTATTGCAATACATGCATTTTATGTAATATTTGTAAATTTGTTAATATTAACATATGACGTTTTCTTAAGAGCACTTACAAAATGTTAAATGCAACGCAAATAAATTTGATATGCTAAATGATGTGTTCAATAATATAATGTACCAAAAATAGAATACATGTATTTCTCGTTAAATATAAAAGCAGTTATTTGACGATCGCTAATCCTTACAATTCTAAAATTTACCACTGAATCCGATTAGTTAAGTAATTTAAAAAATATATAATAACAACGAAAAATCAGCAACATTTGAGCAACTGATAGAACAAAAATAAACACATGATAACATTTATATAAAATACTATCTAAAAATAAGTTGCAGAAGAGTAGGAAGAAAACTATTAATAAAAAATGTAAAATCCTACATCGCATAAAACACAGGTTGCTTCCTCTGTCCCTATGTCCCTTTGTATGTTTAAATCTATAAAACTACGTAACGGATTTTGCTGCGGTTTTTTTAATAGATAAAGTGATTAAAGAGAATGGTGTATATGTATATTTCATATCTGCCAAGCCGGGGCGGGCCGCTAGTTAATTATAATTATAAAAGCAGTCATTTGACGATCGATAATCCTTGCAGTTCTAAAATTTACCACGGAATCGGATCAGCGACGAAAAATAAGCAACATTTCAGCAACAAAAATGAATATTAAATTTTAATATATACTAAACATAAACAAAAAAACATACATGAAAACATTCATATAAAATAATATCTAAAAATAAGTTGCACAAGAGGACGAAAAAAACTGACAACAGAAAATGCAAAATCTCATAAAAATAAATTACTATTAACAAGAATAAGCTATTTCATGCGGAAAATAAAACACGGAATATACAATTTGATAAACCATATTATGTAAACTGGCAAAAGCTCTTTATCCCCAACATGGGCAAAAGTCATTTAAGAAAAAAGACATATTAAAAAATATGTGAAATTTAATTGTGCTAAACTATCACATATGGGTTACCCGTCTTAATAAATAAATAAATATCCCTGGACTAGTCACACAAATTGAATCTAACCCCAAAGTAAGCAAATTATATGCTTGTGTTATGGGTTAGTCAACGATACTATTACATAGAAATACTTAGATAGATACCAGAATAAATTAAATTTAATAAATACCCAGACCCGGAAATGCAGACATCTAAATGCTCATCACACAAATGCCTGCCCCCGTCGGGAATCGAACCCAAGCCTCGCGATTCGTCGATGCAGTTAGGCGAGTACGCTAGCCACTCGACCAACGAGGCGGTCATTAAATATTATGTAAATAAAATAATAGATAAAGAATATAACGAAATATAGTCATGCAATAATATAAATCGTATACACAGAACTAAAAGTATTCGATAATATACCGTAAATTTTGTTAAATAAAAAAAAAGAGAATTTTAAAAATTTGAGAAGAGGGTGAAGAAATGTGCACAGACGAGACGGTCGACAAACTCCAGACTACCTAAACTCGGGCATCGATGCTGCAGCAGACATTTTAGTCTAACTTGGGGACTGTCTAGCCATTATAAATTATAATTGCCTCCGGCCATAACTGAAATTCAATGAGAATTTCACAAACGTTGAATAAACATTTTCACTTACACGATTTGCAATTACAACAGGCTATTGAAGCAACAAATTGTAACGATAGGTAAGAGACGTGTTACATAAGTACTATGAAAAAGAAGACAGTTAATCCTGAAGACAAAAGTATACACAATATAGGAGGAACTCATGACATCATGGTAATCTTAAAGACATTTATGCCCATTAAACTAAACAAAAAGTTCTTCTTCTGATTGGCTTAGGTTTGGAAAAGGTGGTAGTTTACGGAAGATAGGGCGCAATTTATTTACACTTTAAAACTGTTTATGATTAATAATATTAAGAAAAAACAATGAATATTAAAATTTAGGTAAACAATTAAAATTTTATTTTATGTTTTTATAAATATTAAACTATTTGCGCACCATCATGTGGTAGAAAATATTGTAAAGCTTGAATACTTTCGTAACGACTTTTTAATACACATATTAGCGAATAAATATTTTTAATTTCAATTTTTTAATTATACCTAAACCTTGGTTTCATACTCGTATTTAGTCGCAGACATTATAAACCTCATCGAAACACAAAATTGATATGCGCTGTCGTTAAAGGTACTTAACGACAGCGACTTAACTAGGCGAGATTACCAAGATCTATCCATAAATTACGTCACGCAACTTTTAGAACTTTTCGACCCCTCCTTGTCACAGGACGTCACATTTTAAGAACCCCGTCCCCCCTAATGTGACGTCACACATTTTTCAAACTTATGCATGTATGTAAAAACAATCAAAAGAAAACAAATATTTTCATTCTTTTACTTATTTTATTAAACAATCTTTAATAAAATCGACATAAAGTCAAATATTTCCGATAACAAATAGAATAAGCGACTAGTAAGGAAACAACTAATTAATGTTAATTGAAAATTCAAAACTTAATCATCTTGTATCCGTGGACTTTGTATCCACTCTTTTATATTAGCTATCACTGGTAAATCAGGCATTTCATTTTCGCTCTGAATTTGAACGTCAGGAACATCCTTAATGTCGACTTCATTTTTTCCATCCATAAATCCTCGTCATCATTCATTCAACAAAGAATTTCTCGGGCACGTCTAGCCTATTCTTTGAGGATGAATTTTTGCGATAGGTATTAACATCTCTTTTATTTTATGTATCTGCTTGTGTTGATTAGCGGCTTTATATGAGGAATAATATAGACCACACATGCTACACGATCTTTTAAATATGTATGACTCGACACTGGGACAGTAACTATCGTATGGAACTTGTTTTAAATGGGTTGAAGTCATTGAAGTTAGTTAGTTCACATAAAAATTTGTTCTAATTGTTCTTGTCTAGTGTTTTATAATGTGACGTCACAAGGCTTTCGATCCCCCTGCCCCTTGTCACATAATGTCACATTAAGATGATACCCTCTCCCCCTCCCATTAACGTGTGACGTAATTTATGGAAGGCCCCTAAGAAGTAATGCAAAAAGTGGGTAAGCCGCAAAAAATACATTTTTTTTATTATAACGCTGTTAATTTAACTTTAACAACTTTGACTCTAGCCCAAACAATAAACATCGCAAAAAGACTAATCAGTAATTCTTTGACAAAAATAAAGTACCATTTTTGAACTTAATGTCATATTTACAAAAATTTGGACGGTAATAATGCGACGCATTGGCAACTGGCACATATGACACAAGTACACATATTTTAAATTGAAGAAACACCGATGTTTATATCTTAGTGCAAACACGTGATTGGGACTTGTATTTCTTTTAATAGAGAACATACATACAACCCTCGCCTCATGACAGTAGGTTTTTTTTATGAAATTGGAAGACAAACAAGCAGACTAGGTACTAGGTTTACTAGGTGGTAGAGTTTCGTAGCGACTCGCCCGAATTGGTACCACCGCCTTACGTATTCCGGCCGCCATAACGTCATGACGTGTTCCGGTTTGGAGGGTAAGGTAGCCGGTAAACTTACTTTTGCTTGAGGCCTAACATCCTGACCTAAGGTTGGCAACGCACCATTACCATCTTTGGTGTCTCTAGGCGGCGTGAATTTCTTACCATCAGGAAATCCGTCTGCTTGTTTGCCTTCCTATAACATAAAAAAAAAGACGGATTTCCTGACGGTAAGAAATGGTGCGTTGCCAACCTGAGGCCGGGATGTTAGACCTCGAGCAAAAGTAAGTTACCGGCTCCAAACCGGAACACTTCATGACGTTATGGCGGCAGGAGTAGGTAAGGCGGTGATACCAATCCGGTTAGTCGCTGCGAAACTCTACCACATAGTCAGATGTCACGGTGTAAGTGACGATAAATCTAAGCTCGCCTTCTACTAGCTCCCTGGCAGGAAGGCAGATCTATTCTGCAAAAGAGCCCGGACTAACACGGTGTTTGTTTCAATTCGCTTAGAATAGGTATCATGTCGTTCATTCATCGTTTATATAACGAACAACAATTTTTATATGTCACAATTCTTGGAAGTGTCAACTTTATAGCAATTACTACTGGGTAAATACCTATAGTATAATGTAATGGTTTTGTGACGGCATGAGTTGCGACGCAGTTCAGATTACAAGGTAGCCGGTAAACTTACTTTTGTTCGAAGCCTAATCTCGGCCTCAGGTTGGCAACGCACCATTACCATCTTTGGTGTCTCTGGGCGGCGTGAATTTCTTACCATCAGAAAATCCGTATGCTTGTTTGCCTTCCAATATAAAAAAAAAACAACGTAAAAATAATTAACCTCCTAATCTCTAGCCCCGTGCTAAGATCTACAAACCATGCCTTATAATAAGTATGTATTAAAACATACTTATGATAAGGATGTAATTTTTACGTCGTTTTAATACATAGGTTCTATTACGTTTTAACAAGGACAAAGAATACATATTACCCTTACAAGTATAGTAACAAAATCTAGCGCGATGTTTACGAAATAATAAAATACAAGCCGTGGCTTATCAGCACAAATTTCGAATAAGGCTTGAAGTCTTAAGTCACGTATTAACGATCAAGAGGAAAGTGACAATATAGACGGTTGTCTCGAAACTAACGTAACAAACATTGCGAAATGACATATTTTTTGCATATCACAAAATAAAAGAGAAGTGGAAGAAGGAAAAACAGTGGTTAACGTTTCATCTTAAGTATTCAGGTTAATGATGTCGAGTGTGGTAAAATCTGGGTATGTTATAGTAATTGTTTTTTGGCTAATACTTGTACAAATTTTGCATATCACAAAATAAAAGAGAAGTGGCAGAAGGCAAAACAGTGGTTAACATTTCATCTTAAGTACTATTCAGGTTAATGATAATGATGTCGGGTGTGGTGAAATCTGGGTATGTTATACTATTTGTTGGTTGGCTAATTCTGTACAACAGTTAAAAGGAAAAACAACAAACATTACCGATCAAAAGTTTCTAGTAAATAATCTAAAGGAGGTTCTTATTCAATATGAATAAATTCCGAACAAAAATTTCAAATATCATTTATAATGCTCATTTGCCTAACTAATAATAAATTAATGCAAAACCCACTAATAAAATGCAAATTGAAATTAACATGTTTACTGATGATACCAGTCATACAGTGATACTCAAAGTTTTAAATTATTTCATTTCGAGTGTAGTTAACGTAGTAGTGCTAAAAAGTTTGATAATAGCTGATAATAGTGTTCATTGTTGGTGTGGTAGTATTTACAATATAAGGTTCTGACTCTCCATTTAAACAAATATATTAACGAGATACAATGCTAATGTGTTACAATCTAACTAATATAACAAATTAATTATTCAAAAAGTGTCAGTTGTTCTCAATAATTCCATTGTAACAGAATTAAAAAGACGTAAACAGCAATACCTACATAACAAGAATAAAATGCCTTTAAGAAAACTGATGGAACAGTTACCAAAATTTTTTTTTATGACCGTAATGATTTTCAAGGAAAACTATTGGGTATGTACCTATATTATAAATATTTAATTTCTTTAAATTTAATTAAATAATTACACACCACAATGTGGTAGAATATATTGTATTCTTAAATATCTTTGTAACAACTGTTTAACACACATATTCCGCAAATAATTAATTTTCATTTTCAAATATAATATCATCTACTCTTGAGGAATTATTAAATAAATACTTTATTGGCGATATGAATATATCAAAGGTGGAGAATTACTGAAGGCTTTCCAGTACATTTATTAATAATACATACATACATTTATTTATAATATGTGCCTTGATCGTGCACATACCTTCTAGGTACTATTCTTAAAGTAAAATGTTTTGCGAATACGAGAACTTCAAAATGATGAGAATAAACTACTAAATATTATTCGTTGAAAGGTTATTTGAAACTTAAAAATAACATTCTGTTTTAAGTTGTGGAGCTCGAGTGTCTTCAGTAGGTATGTATGTCGACAGACGACACACCCACAGACCACATTTAACAAGATGGGCGACGGAATTAATAAGCTCAACGTTCAAATGTTAATTAAACTAAAACGTGCAAATGGGTGTCTACAATATCTAGAAGCACAAATTATGAAGACTTATATACAAATAGCTAGAAGCGCAATTATCAATGTACATGTTGTACTCTCCAATTGTTGTACACTCCAATATCATTTTCAGCAATATATATCTTAAAGGTAATATAATGAAATAGGCGGTACAAACAGGGACTACCTATTCCCATTAAATTATATATTTACAATAACATTAGAATCATTAACATAATTTTCCCCATAAAAAATCTGGTCTTGTATAAGTATACAAATAGCTAGAAGCGCAATTATCAATGTACATGTTGTACTCTCCAATTGTTGTACACTCCAATATCATTTTTAGCAATATATATCTTAAAGGTAATATAATGAAATAGGCGGTACAAACAGGGACTACCTATTCCCATTAAATTATATATTTACAATAACATTAGAATCATTAACATAATTTTCCCCATAAAAAATCTGGTCTTGTTAATTTTATTAATCCCTACTCACCTAGTATAAAACAAAGTCGCGTTCTCTGTCCCTATGTCCCTTTGTGAGCTTAAATCTTTTAAACTATGCAACGGATTTTGATGCGGATTTTTAATAGATAAAGTGATTGCAGAGGAAGGTTTATATGTATATCTTATACACGTACGAAGCCGAGGCAGGTCGCTAGTTTCTTATAAAAGTGAAAAATAAACAAGTTTGAAAATTACTGTAGCTCAACACTCTTATCGTCAATGTTACTCAAATACAGGTAGGTATATAAAAATAGTAAAAGTGTCAAACACGCAATTTGAATTATACCAAGAAATTGAAAATAATCGGTACGAATTTTAAGTTAATAAATAGATCAACTATGTAAAAAAATCTAAATGTAAGATAAATTTGCGAGATCGATGTTCTAAAGTAAATAAAATTCTTATAAGATTATCGGCACTTTTTCATAATGGCGAAGCAATATTAAACATTACAAAGATAGGGTTTATTATACAGAGTACACAGTACACTATACAGAGTAGCGTTATAGATTTTAAGATAATTAAGATGAAACTTAACACTAAATAGCAAAGAATAACCTAGAAAATAAAAAAAACACACTCACTGTTTGGCATAGTTCAAAAGAGTAGTCATGAGGAACCTTGGACGTAATCATAGATAACATTGTCAAACTTTACCTGACAACAGATATTGGGCATATCCAAGTGAATTCCGGCAAGAACAATAATACAAACAAAATATTTCTCACACACACCACTTCAGAACAGTTTATAGAACGTGTCAGTAATACAGGACACCAATATAAATAATGCTGATGACACAAAAACACACTTACATCTGGCTGTCGGGGCAGAGGTTAACAACAATGTCAAAACTTAAAAAGTTATGCACTAATAAGCACAAAATTAAATAACACGGAACATAAGCTGTCGTGGTAGACAGATGAAAGATTTAGGAGTTCACATCGCAACGGGTAGACACGATCCGCGCCACAGTCGTGGAGTGACTGGCGCGAAGTGAGAATTGGCGAATGGCGACGGACTCAGCTGCAACGTCACGCGCGCCGGCTACCAGCGATAGCAGAGCGGTGGCGTCATCGTAACCATACGTCGTGTCTGTCAACGCACACATGCAAAATATCGCCACAAAACTTCAACGAACACATTGTGAAACTTTCAAGAAAGTGAACCAGTATTTATAGCACAATCAAGACTAAACATCATAAATTTGCATGAGGATTGTATTTTAAAAACGCAAAATGACAGGAATAAGTCTGTCTACATTCAGTTTACCACTCATTGAATTTTCCTCATTAAAGCTGTAATTACGATTGTCGACCACATTTTGTATAATGACATGTTTGTGTATATTGGGATCGTTTAAACGTATCATTATGTAAACAATTAGGGCTTAAAATTAAACTCGGTTAAACATTTCAATACACAAGTAAATTGAAATATCTTTCCTATAACTAGTGGTCGCCCATTGGTCGAAACTCGACCATAATACATTTTAATATCTAACGCCAATCGCCAAACTCAAAACGCCAATAAGAACGCTATCTTCATTTCTCAAGGCCAACTACTTTGTTTCCAAACTTTTTAGTGCGCCATCTGTGATCTTTTATCGTTATCATCAATATATTTATTTGTGTGTGTCAAAAGTATGGTAGTGTGGACAATGTTTTATTTATTGATTTAATGTACTTTATAAGCATTATCATTGAAACATATTAGCGTTCTGCACTTCCCCTACACATAAATTATAAGTGTGCCACATTTCATATACCTCCGTCAGCGCAATTTTCGTAAAAAGGGTTCAGAGTTTTGGCATCACGTATTAAAATATAGATTTGCAATTACCATGCCTTCCATAACAAAATAAACAAAACGAGCGCGTAGGCAGCTAGTAATGTATCTAGACAAGCAGTAAATTACAATGTACTTCAATATTTACGCCCACGATCGTTTCCCGGTGCTCTACAACTTCAGTGCACACAAATATTAGAGCAGAGGTTCCCAAACACTTTTCGTCTAACTCCCACTTTAAAAGTCAATAAACTTGAAGCGCCTCCCAACTTTTTTATCTTAAAAACCTCAATAACGCGCAAGTCTGGATTGGAATTTAATTAAAACTATGTTCTAATCGAGACTTTTCTTAGCAGAAAACTCTTTCTGCTAAGGAAAGTCT
The DNA here is from genome assembly GCA_002245505.1 of Calephelis nemesis. Classification (NCBI taxonomy): domain Eukaryota; kingdom Metazoa; phylum Arthropoda; class Insecta; order Lepidoptera; family Riodinidae; genus Calephelis; species Calephelis nemesis. The sequence continues at coordinate 4,935 of NJDD01006007.1, read as the reverse complement.
ACTAATAATAATAATGCTACTTGACAATGTTAAGCATGTCTTATTAAAAACCATTATTCTATTTTATCGTATAAGTTATATCTCTACAATAGTATTTTTGAATATGGATGTTGTGTAGTCTGAAGATTTTAATTTCAGTGAACTTTAAAATGTGAAGTAAGTAGTTTGAGTTTCAAGTCACCCATCACCACTTTTATTTTCTGGGCCTCTTGCCGCCCCCATCGAGGCGTCCAGTGCCCACAAGGGGGCGGTATCGCCCACTTTGGGAGATACTATATTAGTGGCAATATCCCGAGATAAACTTCTATACGCAGATAAATTTTAAAAACGTTGACACTATGACCAATGCTGTTGACAAAAAGTATATTGAATAACAAAAGCAAGAATAAATAATTACATGTCTCAATATGTTACGCAGATACAAAGTGGTCAGATTTATTTATAGCCTTCCAACTGGCAACTACTTTAGAGCAAATCTTTTTTCCGGTTACATTAATGCTAGGGAATAAGGAAACATGTAAATCCCAATAACTATACTAATGTAGATCTCTGAATGTTAAAATAATATTAAAAGGCTTAAAATCAACAAAGTTATGTTGAGATATTCATAGAGAATCAGACCAGAAGCATGACTATTTCACAATTCAAAACTGTGAAATTTTCATTACATTTTTCAGAAGAGATAAGTTGTTATTCAATAATCCCTTTGATTGGAAGTGTCCTTATAATTCGAATCGGAGGGATTTTAAAATCAAAATGCAATCGACAATCGGATCCTAGTGATATTATGTTGGTCTTACTTTTGTCTACTAATACAATTTCAAGGATTTACATTTTATGGCTAAAATGACAACTAAATAACTTATAAGACCGGACCAAAACCAAATGATACTCTTCAAGATAACACAAACCTCTATAAATTATTATTGGCTCTCGTTAATTACGGGCAGTATTATTAACACCAAAATGTTCATATTCATTGTTTGAATAAACTTTATTTTGTTTTACTTAATTTTATTTTGTTTCACCGTTTCTTCTTCTGACTGACTAGGTTTGGAAACGGTGGCAGTTTACGATAGACAAGGTAAAATTTATTTACATTTTAAAATTGTTTGTAATTCATAATTCAAACTGTAATAATAAGTATAAAACTATTTTTTGTATGAACATTACAACATTATGTACACAATTAAATAGTTACTTTTATAAATATTAAAATTGCACACCACGATGTGGTAGAATATGTTGAAAAGCTTAAATAATTTTGTAACAACTTGAACACGCACATTCCGCAAATAAATATATTTTCTTTCTTTCCTATCGCAATCATTATTGTGTAATGTTTTAATTTAAATCCTTAAAATGTCTCTATTATGAAATCAATCATAAGTGTGAGCAGACGGGTCTACGCAGCTTAAGCGTCTTTAAATGCCACCCACAAGATCTAAATATAGATCCACCTACAATACCGTTTTGTTCTAGATATTAGGAATGCAATTTCAGGAAACTGTTTTATTTGAGGAGGTGGACGAGGTAAAATGCATTCGAGATTTTGCAAAAGCATTTAACTAATAAAAATATCATAGTACTTGAATGAATACATCTTGCGATTGTATGACATACGTGTAGAGTTACTGCAGTAAAAATATTATTATAAGCTGAGCAAGTTGATACTTTATTGCGTAGTAATTATACGCTACATGAGTTCTAGACCACCCAAGAAGCTAAGAGTGTAAATTGAATGATATACTATATTTTTTTCTATTATACATCTCCTCATCATCTGTCTAAAGTCTAAACCAAAGAGTAAAGTAACTGTCCATGTCTAAATGTCTAAGAAAAACTGACAAATATTCATAGAGACCACACATAACAAAGAAAACATATAACAAATCTGCAATTATTTCAAAAAGAATTCATTGTCTTAAAAATTCTTACAAAAGAACACATACATACACACATATCTTCACGCCAAGTCCTAACGGAATTGGCAGAGAGTATCGAATACCAAATCTCACGATCCTGGCAACCTGTCTGGTTTCCTCCACATTCATTATTCTTTTCATACTAACACGCCGGTTTCGGAAATTCTTGATAACATCCTTGGCTAAATATCCAAGCAATCTAATGGTGGAATGTCAAACTTTGTTCATGCCAGGTATTTATATCCATCCACATTATTATTGTATATCTGCTTTGTCAATCTTTCATTATGAAAGAACACCTCAGCTTTTTTACGGTTTTCAAAATCCACATTAAAATTCCATTGTATTAAAGCATTAATCTTTCAGCTATGTTAATTTTATGTGTTCAAGTCACTGTTTTCTGTGTAAGGTAAATAAAATCTTCTCATGCAGTCCATACTGCATTTTCATGACAACTACATATTATAGTCGGTATAGTTTCATATGGATGCACCACTCTCTTGTTTTGGACACAAAAATAATATTTATGATTGCCATTAAATTTTTTTGATCTCGACTAATTAACTTATGATGGATTTGAGGATATTGGATTGACTTTTGACCAATTTTAGAGCCACTTTTCTTCCATAGCTTTACAAAAGGTACTATTTATATGGTTAATGTTATTAAAGTTTTTCTTATTCCGAGTGATGTAACATATTGGTGCCGATTCGCTTGGTACAAACTAGTCTGAACTAACCTAAAATTAGATTTAGAGTTGTCAAATCACGTTTAGTATTCTGCTGTACACATCTAAACTAAAATTTTAGCTTGACAGATCTAAAACATTTTAGTTGTTCAATTTAGGTTTTTCGTATTCTGTTGTGCATGTTTTATGTCAA
>NJDD01006006.1:11160-26530 GCA_002245505.1 Calephelis nemesis | reverse complement strand
TGGTGGTGGGCCAGTAAATTAAAATAAATCTTGAGACGGGTCGTTTAATTAATAACACCTAAAAAGAGCTGTACATATAACATAAAGCATGTGTTTTTATTTCTATAATATTTTATTAAAATAAAATCGATTTATAAAGTTTTAATATTATATGAAATACGCATTACGTATGTTTAAAGTATACCTAGATTCAATATCAAACTTCAATAGTCAAATGGTTTCAAGTTCAAACTTGAATAGTCTTTTACTTTTCGACCATTATTTTTTTAAGAATATGAACCTCAAATTTTTTTCGGGCCGGATTAAAACCTCTCCCAAGCCGGATCCGACCTACGGGCCTTAGTTTGCCCACCACTGGTGTAGATAAATCCTACCTATTATCAGATAATACTTTTTGATAACATGTAATACGAACTTCATACATTAAATTTTCTGGATATCGATTATTCGAATACAATGATAACTTATTTCGGTTAATCGAATGATTCTTACTAAATATTATAAAGTCGAAAGTTCGTAAGTTGTTTGTCACTTTTTCGCGAAATAACTGCTAAACATTAAAAAAAAAACTTTACAGTAATATGGTTTTATTTTTCCGAAGGACAAAGAGGCTACAATTAAAACGATTTTGTTTAATTTGACATGCAAACGAATCCACATGTCAAAGCTAGTAAATCATTTGTAAATTATTATTATTATTACACAATGTATTTTTACAGTTCCCAACGCCTGCTGCCGTTCACTTAGCAACGAGTTCAGCAACCAGTTCGAATGAAGCAGAATCTCACAACACACAGGCACCAAATGTGCGGTGAGTCTAAAATTTATTGTTCATTAATTCATTATTCCCCCAAAAAAAGTTTGTGAACAAAGACTCTTGAAAATAGGCCAAATGCGAGACGAAGTATAAATTCGTTCATCACTCATGTTCTGTACCTACAGAACAGCTGCATTCATATGAAGGAGATATTTACACTGTAATATCACGCCCTGACCAATATTTTTAATGGTGTATACAGTATGAATTAACCCGTGTTGGTCCGGTCACCTTTGCAATATAGTTCGTCTGCATTCCTGCCAGGCAGCTCCTAAAAGGCGAGCATAGGCTTACTGTCTAACAACCTGACATCAGACTAGGTGGTAGAGTTTCGCAGCGACTCGCCCTGATTAATACCACCTACATACCTATTCCTGCCGGCATAACGTCAGTGCTTCCCGTTGACGTGTTACGGTACGGGGGATAGGGTAGCTGGTAAACTTACTTATACTCGAGTTCTAACATCGCGGCCTCAGGTTGGTAATGCACCATTATCACCTTTGGTGTCTCTAGGCGTCGTGGATTTCTTACGATCATAAAATTCGTTTACTTGTTTGCCTTCCAATACCATAAAAAACGTGATCAAATGGGATGAAAACTAAAACTGTACATCATTGACCTATCGATTTCAATAGACCGTGAAAGTATGACTTCATAATTCAATTAAGGTTGTGGGTATGGCCATCGTTTGAGCGGCAGATCTTGACTTGGAGTGCTAGTTTTAAATAACAAACAATTTTCTATAGATACTATCTGCCTACCCCATAAGGGACTTGGCGTGAAGATATGTATGTAAGCATGTACTTTCTAAAGAATTAACAGTGATAATATTATTTTGATATCTGCTTAAATAAATTTCAGATGCGAAGCCAGTCGATACAACTCAACTTCGACCCCTGGTTCTCTTCCAAAGTCCGCTCAAGATATTTCAAATGGAGCACGCGGTTTGCTAATGCGTCTGCTTGAAAGAGACCCAAAAGTACGGCTCAAAAGCCTAAGACAACTACAACAGACAGCATTCTTCTTAGGGTTTAAGTTTGAAGAAATCAAAACTAAAAAGGTAAATAGAACTTTTAAAAATAAAATAAGAATTATACTTTAGTGAAATACAGAAAATTTCAAGAGTTTTCGAAGGTTGGTAGGTAGGCATAGACGGAAGCAAAGAGTAGGTATAATAATATACTTATACAGGACCACGGAAGGTAGGTACGATTAAATATACAATTATGTAATTTTTGCGTATTTATCTATTGTGTGTATACTTATACAAAAAAAGGTGGTAAGATACAAATGCGCAAACGCCGTAACTTCTAACTATAGTAGGCGACGGTATAAGAAAGTAGAAACGAAACAGAAACCATTGGTGCCATGTTGGTTCGCATCCACTGGGTAGAATAGACGATATGTCTTTTTGCCAGGCAGCTCGTAAGATGTGAGCATAGGCTATAGGCCATTATTAATAAGACCACTGATAGTAGAACGCTATGCAGCAACCTGCCGGAGATCAAATGCCCTACATATCCTGCCGCTATAATGATTATCATGCTTCGGTTGAAAGGGTAGGGTAGCTAGGGGTAGACTAGTGCAATAGTCCCGAAATCCCAGCCTCAGGATAGTGACGCACCTATAACATCTATGGTGTCTATAGGCTACGGTTATCTTTTATCATCAGACCAGCTGTCTTTGTTCACTGACCTTTCATGTAAATAAAAGATTTCGTTTAATAAGATATGTCTACTAATGGCTTCAAGAAAATGAGAAATTGGCTATTGTTTTAAATATTTATGACATACTGGAATTTAAAAAACATGAATAAAGATTTCATCATCCTCATTTTAATAGTTCACATAGAAACCCAGCTTTTATACTCTTACTTCTCCACTTCACAACATCTTCTGCATCCCTTATAGCTAGTCCATTAGCACATATTTCATGTTCCACGTCTTCTCTCTTTCTGGCATCTATGGATTTTGCGACGCAAGGCATTTAATAAATAAATAAATTACCCCAGACAACTCACATAAATTGAATCTAACTCCAAAGTAAGCAAATTATATGCTTGTGTTATGGGTGCTAGTCAACGATACTAATACATAGACATTCTTAAATAGATACCAGAATAAATTTAATAAACACCCAGACCCGGAAATGCGGACATCTAAATGTTCATCACACAAATATCTGCCCCCGTCGGGAATCGAACCCGAGCCTCGCGGTAAGTCGATGTAGTTAGGCCTACCGGTTGACATAAAACATGACTATACCATCGTAGACGAATTCACTGCAGTTCACTCATCACTGACATGAAGGCTGACATATTTGTGTACCAATGCGTTTATTAGCGTACTGTCACACATGAATCGCACCATCCATCTCCGTGACATGTAGACTCTGCTTATACCGTCCTTCAATTGCCATGCTTCAGTGCCATAAAACAGAACTGGCCTGATGATGGTTTTATAGTCCTGTCCTTTTAGCTTTACGGGTATTTTGGGCTCACAAATGACATTCGTCAACTAACGCTACTTTGCTCAAGCCGCAGTTAAGTTAGCTATAAAATGTAAATCCTTTATATAAATTGGGGCATAATGATCAAAGAATATAGAGTAGGTATAACGGTAAAAGAACATAACAATTCCAGGGAATTTGAAGAATATGACAATTCCAGCGAAGTAGTGGTGCACGAAATTCATGATCTCAACTACACAACGAAAATATAAATAATAAACAAATAAATATCTCTGGATAATTTACTCATATTGAATCTAACCCCTAAGTCAGCAAATTATAAATTTATGTTTTAAGTGTTGGTCGACAATTCTAATACATGGGAGTACTTGAATATATATCAGAATAAATTTAATTAATAAACTTATAAACCCGTACGCTAGCCACTCGACCAACGAGGCGGTTAAAATTATGAACGAAATGGAAATCTAATAAAGACATTTTGAAGGCGTTCAAGTTTATTTATTTGCTTAACAGTCAGATTTTCATAGATAGCGTAAGCATAATCTTATAGATCGATTCTCCAAACAATGATCGAGACCAATAAGCAATTGGTTCCGATTCCTGTAAAATACCCTGCAGATAGATAATCTATTCACAAGCCTGTGAAGATTGCCGTAGTCTTCTGATGACTACATATTTAAATATTAGGTATATTTTGTTTTAGATATCACCCAAGGAATTAACAGATAACTACATCTCAAACTTCAAATCTTCGAAACCTGAATTCGACTTCGTGGGTTTTGATCAGCGTGTGTCTTTGCAGTCATAGAAAAGAGCACTTTCACCGTTCTAAGGAGCCTGGGTCTGTTAATATAGTTCCATGGTATGCAGATTCTCAAATATTTAAAAAAAAAGGAAATTTTTGTCATATTCTTAAAATGTCAATAATAACAAAAGGTAATTAAATCAAATGCTATTATTAATATTATGGTAAATATCATGTTCTTAAATAAATATAAATAAATTATATAAATATTTGATAAAAGTTGTTTTATTTCATTGTTTAGGTACACCATGTGCAGTCACGTGACATTGCATACTATTACTAAAATAAGTATTATTTAAATCTGTGATACTGGAACACACAAATAAAATAGTACATAATATAATATGTGAGTTAATAAGTTCGTAATCTTAAAATACCTATATACTGGTAGTGTAAAAGGATCTCTATACTGTGCTCGTACAACGGACACATACACATTGCTCATGGACACGATATTTTGAACCAATCTAGATCACTTTGAGAACGATTTACATCCGCTTGGAATAAGCCTTAATGAACTTTTTTACGCAAAAAATAACAACAGAAATGTTTACACACATACATGTATATCTTCATACTGAATTCCGTAAGCGGTTGGGCGTTGGCGGAGAATATCGAGTGCCAAATGTCGCTATTCCTGAAGACTTGTCTGTCACACTACTCTTTTCTTACAAAAAAGGGCGGTTTCAGAGACGCCGAATACAAGTTGTATTTGGTGTCTCCGAAACCAATCTAAAAACAACGTGGAGCGAGTGTTATCGGCATGTTATTCCCTTGAGACAACCATTTATGATTTTTGTGTAATAAGGAGCAACGAAACAAATTGGTGCACAAAAGGCCGCAAATGAGCCAATCCGTCATTGTAATTTTTCAAAGGATGGTTCGAGATTCCAAATTTAAAAGATACATGTCCATTTTCTGCACGTGGCCATTTATGTGTATAAGATAGTCAGAAATTATAATATGTGTATCCTGTAGGTACTACTACAGAAATGAGATAGTCTACAGGAAATAGTCCGTCTGAGTTATTTGCTATTAAGAGAAGTGCGTGGAAACATTGAAAAACCTATTTTATTTCAGTTTGTTTCAATTCGATACGAATTACTTTTATTTAGATAATTGGTATTATCTTATTATAATACTAGCTGCCTCCGCGAACTTCGTCCCGCTAACATTCGGATAAAAACTATCCTATCCTTTAAGATGAACCAAACTACAGATATACCTATGTGAAATTCTATCGAAATCAGTTCAGTAGTTTTGGAGTTTATTGGCAACATACATCGTGACACAAGATTTTTATATAAGTATATAAGATATAATATTATGTTCATTTTGACGCTAAAAGTATTTGGTATCGAAACTAGAGTATCGAGTAGTTTAAACTCGTATTTACGACTTGTATTGGAAGGCTTGGACGTCCCTAACAGATGACAGTTGACACCCACTTCAGTTGACAGCTAGATTTGACATTGTGGAAAAAGAACAATTAAATTTTTAGAATTGGTTCAAAAATTTTGTGTTAAAAATGGCTCTATTTTTGCAACGAGCTGCAATTAACTACGCTCGGACCCAAACTCGCCTTGTTTCTCACGCTGCTACAGCTGGTGGACATGGAGGTATTGATTTTATTTATTTATTTCCATTATGTAACCACATAACCTACTCCTCTATTTTCTTATCAGTTTAGAAGCAGGAATTAGCACACAAGCTGCATAATTCGTTTTATTGAAGCCTGTTTCCCAAAGATATGACTAGGCAACACTATATTTCTTACTCTTATTTAAAAACGTTTCAAGAAGTTTTATTTAATATAGGCGACAATTGTATACCTTGTTTGCTATTTGGCAGTCAATTCGTAAAAAAAATACCAAAAACGTTCATATTAAACTAGCACTCTCAAGCATTTTAGGTAACCTAATAATATTATGTAGATTGTAAGGCCAATTTGTATTACCTGTCAGAGCTTCCACAAACATGCTTAAACACTTTATGAAGATTGTTAGATGTTGGAGTTAATAATGAAAAGAGTTTGACATATTTTTGTAAAGAAAATTTTGTAAGGAAAAATATTTTGTGTGTGTGTGACTTTTATCTTCAAGATCTTTCAAAAACCCAATAGTCCTTTTAAATATAACTACCAAATGCAACAAAGCTTAGTTAATCTATTTACTTTTTAATACTTGAAGCAATTCTTATTAGTAAGGCAGTATGAGTCTAAGAGTGATTCCTTTTAGATTTTTTTAACAAATCAATTTACTTTTATAAAAAAATGTGTTACATTATTACTCAGCCAATTACTGACTGATTTCGATTGTTCTTCTTTGGAAAGATTTCAGAGGTTAGGTTAGGTTAGGCTTAGAAACATCTCAGAGTTTTCTATTAATTTGACTTTGAAATGAGGCGGAAGTTATATTATACCCTACTCTGATTTCTCCATCACTGATTTCAAAAAGTCTCTTTTTATTTGAAAGAGCTTACTTCTAAATTGATTCCCATTTACACAAGTCCTTGCATTGCCCATAAGTCAGAATCTGGTGATGGAATCCCAGTAAAAGCGACAAAAATACTCTATTTTTGTTTACTTAAATAACATATTGTATTAAATCAGTTTTACTGTACTAATGCTATATCACAGTTATATCTTGATACAACAGTTGGGTTTTGAGGACTTGATAATTTTTTTTATGGATTATTAAGTATAAATCAAAACTCTCAAATTTTATCTCATATTGCTTCAACTCACCATTTGTTAGAAGAACTCCTTTTCTTGTATAGGGTAAATCTACAAAAATTAAACCCGGCAGCAGCAATGGTTAAAAACCTTGTTAATAATTTAGCATACTCGGACTCTTGCTGCTATAGATAGAAGCTTCAAACAACAGTAGCTTAGTGATATGTGCTTCATTGTTTATTTTTTATCTGTTCAGGAGGCTGGAAACTATGGAAGAACATTTCTTTCTTCGTTGGATTCCCTGCTGTAGCACTTGGCATGTTAAATGCGTACTTAGCCCACCAGGAAGAACATCATGAACGTCCTGAATTTATTCCCTACGAACATTTAAGAGTCCGTACAAAGGTAATACTATAGAATTAACCTTTTTTTATGGTATTGAAAAGCAAACATACAAAAGATTTTCCTAATAGGTCTCAACACCTAAATGCCACAACATAAATATCAAACTTGTTATCTGAGACTGTGCTCAGTTCAGATAAAAAAAAACTTAACTTCTTTACCCTCAAACTTGAATACAACATAGGCATAATAATTTATTACAGAAAAAAATTAAATATAAGATTGTAACACATCAAAACTTATCACTGGCTGAACCAACGGGTAATGTAAAAGTAAAAGTGTAGAGTGTATTCATTTTACAGAATTTCTCTCTATGATGTAGATATGCAATGAAGGTTTTTACATTTTAACTTTGTGGGTACTGAGTCCAACTTGCGAAAAATAAAAAAAACCTTCTGTATGTTTCCTTAGTAAGTTTTTCAGATAAAAAAACATTTTTTTATTATAAAAACAAAAAAAAATTTGGTCAGTCCTAAAGATACAAAATACAATTATTATTGTTCAGTGTTATTGTTTGAAATTGATTCATAACATTACTAAATAGTATTAATATATTTAAGTGCTTAATGTCATGAAAAAGTTACCTACATTAATTTTTGTATTACAAAATACTGTGAAAGACTAGTAGTAATATTTTTTATGTGTTACAGAGATTCCCATGGGGTGATGGCAAGAAGTCTCTCTTCCACAACCCCCATGTCAATGCTTTACCCGATGGCTATGAAGATGCACATTAAATTTTTTCAAGTATTGTGATTAGGGGATTGCTTGTGGTTAGAAATTGTAAAATAAGTAAAAAAATAAAACTGTAAAGATTTTTTGAGTTTTTGTACCACCTGATACCCATAACATCAACTAAAACAAACTATTTTTTCTTTTATCAGCTTAATATGAAAAAGCTTTTTATAATGTTGAAATATAAACTGGAATTTGGATTTCCTAATTGTTATAGATACAATGGTAATGAATGTGGCAGGAACTAGGCAGGTCTGCAAATATCTAAAAATGTTCTTGCTGTATACGCCACATGAGACATATGTATGTATGTATAAGTGTAATGAATATGTATAACTATAATGTATAAGTATAATAATATGTATAACATTGTATATATTATGTTATTTGATGTATCGCCAATTTGAGTGATGGTGCTTGATACCTTCATAATGGATGATCTAAGTTAAGTGTACATGCAAATCAGGCTAGATTACACAGAAGGCAATAATGGTAAGTACACACAAAAATTATAATGGCACATGGTACTCCTGAGACTAAAATCATTAAGCCTCAGTATATCGCTTACATTCCTCTACGAAATGGAACAGGACAAAAACATTTTTTCATTCAGTTACGTTATTGTTTTCTCATATTATTGATTAGGTGAGTTCATTTATTTATATCACTTGCACCGCGTCCTGGCTTCACACGGGTGGACAAATTTCTAATTTCTCAAAGAATGTGGCCTATATTCATCAGTGACAATATCTGCTTCTAATGACAAAATATTTTTTCAAATTGGTTCAATAGTTTCGGAACCTATTAAACACAATCAGACAAATCAAATCTTTTCTCTAACATTATAGGTAGTGTAGATGATTTACCGACAGCAGCTCCACCTAGCGGGTCTAATTGTACTACCCATTGAAATACCCATTCAAAATTTCAACCCAATCGGCTTAGCATTTTAGAAGTTATGTGAAAAATTAGGTAATTGAGTGCGGAAGGATGTAATTTTTACTACCCATTGTCCCGTGGGAATGAAGCATTGTTCCGCTTTAAAAAGTAGGTAGCCTTTGTTCATCAGCGATAATAGCTGTTTTCCAATGGTAAAAGAATTTCCAATACTATTCAATACAAATAAATCAACAATCAAATCTTTCCTCTATAATATTGACGTATCAATCTAACCATTTAGAAAAAAGACGTTTTGTGCAAATGTTCTGAATAGGTATGCAACATACAGTAAATTTTATTTATATTTACAAAAACATTTAAGAGGTATGCATAATATATGTGTATATGAAACCATGGGTAAGTATACACATATACAGCAGCGCTATTTTTCACAGCACGGAAAGAAAAAATAGAAAAAGAATATTTCGAATCTGTTCAGTAGTTTCGGAAACTATTCAATACAAACAGTCAAATCTTTCAGGGGGGCTGATTATTGTGTATCTCAGTTGCCAACTAAAATGGAAAAGTGTACATCAAATAGCTGCCAAATGACGTGTTTAGCATTACTAAGTAATTTGTGGACGTGTTTTATATGTATTTGCTATCTCCAGCCCAATGTAACAACACTATTTGTATAAGTACTGTACATTTTGAATGTAATTAAAATTTACAAATACTTGTAATGTTTTTAGTCTCAGTTTTTTCGTAATGATAAAACTTCAATGATGTTATAAGTTTTAATATATTTGGGCTACAATTGGATCAATTTTGGAAAGGATTGGTTCAGGTAATGTGCACAAGTGAAACATTTATGAAGAAATTACTGTATCATGTATTTTCTCGTTGCCGCCACATCTCAAAAAATGAGCTTGAGTAAAGTGGACACTGAATACTCAAGAAGCTGAAATGAGATTCTATTACCACTTATGACAATAATAAATGAAACTTAAGAAAATATTTGAAATCAGTAAGAAAAAGAATTCGGAAGACATGGCAGATTGGCCTTAAGGTCTTACTTTTAGACAAAGTATTAAAAAAATGTAAATTGTAATTGTCAAGTTTTTGTCAAATGTCAGTTGTCATTTGGTAATAGCATTACCACCTTAGTGACTTTTTCACTAGATTTAGTGATTTTTGGTGCATGATAGTGACAACCGAAAAAAAACCACACTGAAAAAATATTATTACTATTATTAATAAACATATTTGATGATTGAAAATTTGAAAAATTAACAATGGCAATACTTTTTTATATCAAACAATTTGTGAATTCCTAAGTTTTTATTAAAACTAGCTGTTGCCCACTTGTTCAATGGTCGTACAGGAATATATTTTACGGGATAATTATTATAATTAATTTAACTATCTTATGTATCAATCCAAGTTACTCTCTAAGTGTGTGCCAAATTTAGTGAAAATTGGCTTAGCAGTTTTTGCGTGAAGAAGTAACAAACAAATAGACAAACTTTCGCATTTTAGCATTAACACGTGACTAACACTCTTTCTAAACAAGCAGTACCTACTAACTACTTCACTAGTATGAAACAAAGTCGCTTTGCACTATATTAAAATATATACAGTAATATGACATAAACTTGGCATGAATTTTTTTTAATGGAAAACGAGACTGACCATATGTAGTGATTTTATTTACGAGGTGGCATCACTGTAATTGGTAATTTGTCAATTGATATTTTATTCTTACAAATTGCGATTTATTTAATTTCTAGTAATGTAAGGAATGTTATTTTGTATGATGTCCAAATCACACAAATTTAGTATCAACTGTTACTTAAATGGTAGTTAAATGGTTTCTCGTTTACCGCATTCCGCAAGAATTCAAGTTGCAGTGCTGGCTAAGAACGTAACCAGTTGCGATAATCGGCACATTAGTACTTAATTTTAATACAACAGTGTTGACCTAATATTAGAAAGAAAACTTTAAACCATGGCAATATCCATAAAAGATTTTAGTAAGACCTGTTGGTCTGAAGTTTATAACAGAATAATTGGTGCAGTGGTATTTCTGGACGATTACAGTGCTGAATGCTTACATTGGGACGGAGGACTATTCAGCCTCTTAACAGGAGGAGCAGTTGCAGTAAAAACTTTGTCCCCATTTGAGGTACTTCATAAAAATTTGTACAGAAATTTGCATACATAATACCTATTTAGTGTTATATAGATAACTTCATTTATTAAATTTAGCACACTCATTTGGTAAAGTATACTAATACCAAACCATACTATACCAGCTTTCTCATAGGGTATATTACAAGTTAATGACTACAACTCATACAAATCAACTGTGCACACATTCCCATTCTCCCTCGTGGCACCCTGCATTCGCTGAAAGGCCTCAGTAGCGATAGTATTTCTGTTAACATTACCAAAGTGATCTTTTATCAAGAGAAGAGGTGCACAGTTATTTTCGTGTGGTTCATAAGTTAGCTTCGAGGGACTGAAATATTTTAATTGCTTTAGTTTCATACTATTTTGACAGCTGTAAAAGTACATTAGGTATTGATTGTGGCTCTGCTTGTGTATGTTTGAGATATATAGAAAAAATATATTGATTTATATTAACTAAGTACCTATTTAACATTCTGGGCATTGATTTAAATGTCTATCTACAACATTTTATCTAAATCATGGTGCAGCATTATGCTTGACGCTTGACTTTTTCAGGCTCTGTGACTGACAAAACGGGGTGTTTAGTCCCCGGGTCAGGCACAAAAAAAAGAAAAACTTGTATTTTCAATTTTGTAATTCTAATAAAAATGTTGCCTGGTATTAGATATGCGCTATCACATTTTTCACTTTAATATCTTTGGCTGGTGTGGGTGCCTTGGTTGTACCTCTGCCTACTTCCTTGGGAATATGGGCGTTAAGATACATTTACCCAAATACATCTGGGCATCCAAGAACAAGAGTAACTCTTTCCATCTGTATAATCTAGTTTTTAAATCTGTGATTAAACTAGAAAAAATAAATATATTTAAATATTTACACAGCTATTAAATTGTCTGTAGCTTTTTTTATGATATTGGAAGGCAAACAAGCAAGCAACAGTCAGATGTCACATTTTTAGTGACTGTAAGTCTATGCTCGCCTTTTGAGAGCTGCCTGGCAGGAAGGCAGATGGTCTAATCTGCAAAGGAGCCGGACCAACACAGGGTGAAATCCAAAAGTAGTTATTTAATCTTTTCTCCCCTTAAATCATGTAAAATACCTCTATTTATTTTCCAGTCTGCAAGAATTGATCATAAGAAAGCAGTATTCATTACCCAAGCAACAGGAACACAGTTGCAAACGGTTACTGAAATAGTTCGACGGAGCGACTTCACACATTGCATCCTCATATCATGTGTAGGCCTTGATGTTGTTTATTTAGAAATGACTGATGAAGTAAGAGATGGCATAGACATGATTGGAGAAGCTACCAAGAAATTAGAAAGCCAGCTTTATGAGGCTATTGGAAAAGAGGTAAGGCTAGTGAAGGTATAATCTTAGTTTTAAATTAAATTTAAAATTAGTTGGCTTTAGAATGTTAAGATTTCTTTTTCTTCTTTGTCTTATACTTTGTGGGCAGGTTACCACAACTTGATACTATACCTGTGATGGTGCAGAGTTATTTTATACTATGTCTGAAGAATGAGAAAAAAACATAAATTTACCCTTATTTTTACAAATTGGATTTGTTATTCTTTTGCGATTGATGTCCCCACTCTGTATGTACTATGCTTTAAATCTAGTATTGACTTGATGGTGGTTGAGAGGAGATGAAATGTGATATAGATAGATATAATACAAGTACTATTGATTGGCTTTTTGAATGTAGTATTGTCATAACTTAATATTTTTTTAAATAGGAAATTATTTTGACAGTAGGTGCAATGTATCTGTACATAATGATAAAAAACCAATGTTTCTTGTGCTAATGGAAAAAGAGTGAAGTAAATAACCCTGAAACGCTTTTGAAATTATAACTGACCATGTCATTACTTTGATTTTAAATTTTTGATGTTTCTTTCAGCAAAGTCTGGTGGAAGTCATACACATCCCAATCTTTACAATATCACCAACAAATGTAATATTTCTTACACCGCCATATCATAAAGTATATCCAATTTTTGATGGTAAACTAAGTCATGACTCAGGGCCTACTGATTTGTATGTGCTGTCAAGTGAAGAACGCTCCCTTACAAGAAGGCTGGCTAGTGGTTTGAACAGCATGTTTGATTCAATGAACATAAAAGAGGATATCTTTTACATTGGACATTATAGTTCTCTAGTTGCAGGAGTTTTGGAGAATTCACCAGTCTGTGTGAACAGAAGGAAGGTTAGTCCTTATTTTATATAATACTAGGCTAAAACTTAGTTAAGTTTTATAATTAAATGAATTTTAAAATATTATATACTGGCTTCCACTCTCAGCTTTGCCTGTGTACCAATCTGCGTTTTTTTTTATAGTATATATGTTATTCTGATCTATTAATTATATTCCTGTAAAGTGGTTTGGTAGTTTCGTGAAAGAGTAACAAACTTCCATTCATACTCACAAACTTTCGCACTCATACATAATATTAGTAGGATATAAAAATCAAATCTCTATTTCCTTTCATTATTGCATTGTTTGCGTATGGTTGGAACAATTGTTAACAACATATACAACACATTTTGTCGCATTATTAATATCAATGGAGAAAGAATGCAGATTAAACATGTGTACATATGGAACAATTTTGTGATTTCCTTTTTTGTTCAGTTAATTAGTGTTAAGTTAAAAAATGTAACAAATTTTAAGACTTTGAAATACCTAGTAAATACCTAGTGAAGACATGTCCTCATCCATAACTTGCAGGGTCAAAATAGTCCCTTATATGGATACAACTTATTTACAAACACTTGTACTTTCCACAATATATATATCAGGCCTTGATGACGCTTTTATAGTGAACCGGTTGGCTAAACCATAAAAATAAAAATATATTTTGGAAAGTACAAGTGTTTGTAAATAAGTTGTATCAAGAATGGAATTCCACCAAGCACCAACAATAAGAAGTATAGAAACTATCCCTTATATGGACTGAATCTGACATATTTGCTAAATTAAATTTTCCTTATCATTTAGAGAATATTATTGTGAACCAGTATTTACATACAACACAGTGACCTATTCTACCAGAGGTAGTAAGAGAGCTGGGCAGGGAGAAGGGCTGTTTCATGTCTTCCTTATCTATTGGTCTTTTAAGGCATACTCAGTCAGCCAGAAGAGCCAATCACCGAGCTCCCCCGTTCCATGATTACTATGAACAATGGCGCTCTAAAGTAAACGTCTTAAGCGACAAATCACTATGTTTGACACTATAAAAGTAATTTGAAAAAAAGTATAAAAACTGAAACACTTATCTTTTAGGTATAGTACTTGTCTATGTTTACATTAAATCTGGTGTCGATATTTTCATATTTGAAGTAGACATTTGCGTTTTGCTTTCAAAAAAGGGTTAACTTTTTGATAAGGGATAACTTTTTTCTGCCGAGAAAAGTGAAATGAATCGTGTTTTGGAAACACTAGTCTAGTAAAGCATATTCATGTTAATCTTGTGTATTTTTGTCAGCAGGATCCATGATTGCTTTGTATGAAAAAAAAAACAGTAAACTGCTGACGTATTTTAGCGTATATGGCCCCTTAATATTGCACTTTAATCTTTTCCACACTCACATACCAATCATCAATTTAAATTTTCTTGTGTTTCAGAGTTGTTCAAATCCAGTATCTCTTATTATAGTAGATCGCACTGTTGACTTGTGTGCTGTGACCAGTCATTCCATGGAATCTGTTCTTGACAGGATTATAGCAACTCTGCCAAGGTTTCTGGGGCATTCCAATGAAGTGGCTGTCGATATGTCTCCACTTTGTGAAGCTAATATGTAAGCTTAATTTATTTTTTACTAACAGAAGCTTGGTCCTCTTATAGTCTTTGTTCTACCATATCCCTAGCATGAAGGTTTTGCGTCTGCCTTTTGACAGACTAACATAGAAAGTGGCAAGAGAGGGAAGAGAGCCAAATCACAAATTTTGACAATTTCTGACTTACAGTGTGGTTTTATTTCGTAGTTAACTAAGAATTAGACGGCGCACCTTCGAAAAGTTTCAAGTCAAAACCAGTTTTTTAGATGCAAGCTATCTTTTTCAATTGAAATAAAAACAAAAGAGATGGAACATTTAAGACATTCCAGATTAGTCCGGACCACAGTCAGGACACGTCATGTTCTGATGCTTTTTTAAATCAATGTTTGCTTTCTCTTATTTCCTATCATAGTACTCTTTGAAACGAAATAGCTTATGTTTGAACTCGGATCTTTAGCTATAATATGTATATTAAATTTCATCAAAATCGGTTCAGAGGTTTAGCCGTGAAAGAGCAGCAACAAACAGACTTTTGCATTTATAATATTAGTATAGATATTTGTGGTAAAGAGAGAGTCCCTTGCGGGGTAAACAAAGTATAAAATGTCAAGT
>NJDD01006005.1:18095-32728 GCA_002245505.1 Calephelis nemesis | reverse complement strand
ACTTGTCCGTAACACGTTTAAATATCACTTACGATAAAAAAAAGATTTTTGAAAAAATGTCGCTTACGATAAGTCGGCGGTCATGGCTCGATATATTAAAGAATTTATTTATAAAATACTTTGGTTTTTATTTCTAACCGTAAGATATACTGGTTACACTTTACAGTAACCATAATAATAACAACGATAAGGAACAGTGCAGCAGAAAATGGACAATCCTTTGTTTTTTTTAAATCAAAATCAAAAAGCATCAAATGTGTTAATAAACGTGAAACCCGAGAAAGAGTTGACTAATTTGGAATAGTTTTAAATATATTTTCGTTATGGTACAAGGAAGTCTTATTGAGGGAAAAAAAAGGAAAATAGAAAATTACTGTTCAAGTTTTTTCCTTAAAAACTGCGTTATCAGCTGTCAATATCGGGCGATAAAAAATTCGCCGAAACCAGCTCACTTGTTTCCTGATGGTAAGAAACGGCACCTCTCGTTGGTCACGCAACGATTAGGTACTGTAATTTCACCTAGGTTGCCCTATTCGTGCCCTCCTGTGAAGCTACACATTGCAGCAATATAACAGATTTTTATATGATTGGAAGGGAAACATGTAGAGACTTTCTGACAGGACAAAGTAACCATCGCATATAATGTGGTACTGGTGCAATGCCATGCAAACTGAGGCTGGGTTGTTAATGCTCATATGTAAATACTTTTACCGGCTACCCTGCCTCCTGGACAAAAATATGACTGGCGAGCACTCGCGTTATATAACGGCAGGACGAATGGCCGGTAAATACCAATCTTAGACTATACCAATGTACATTGTGAATACCATCTGTTGGTGTCACTGACATACAATTTTACACTCCCCAATTACATGCTGATTGGTAGGAAATAAGTAGGCCTTTAATTAATAAATGCGTTATATGGTATACAGTATAACGCATTTGCCTTGGCGGCCTAATGTACCTATTTTTACAAAAAAAGACGGGTTGCACTCCGGGAGTGCCGACAGAAGTGATCACATAAGGTTTGCCTTGTGAAAAGATATCAGTTCTCATGTAGAGCATAGCTTCTGAATCTACACGGCCTAACTCTACCGACCCTAACTACACAAATTCGACGCATCAGTAATAATGAATGGCTTGGCAATTTAGTACCTAACTTACTTCAGAAACTATATATTTGCATCACCTCCACGATGGTAGCGAAACTTTGTCTTGGCAACATTTTACTTGAATCGTTGTTGGTGAGATATAGTGTTATAAATAATGTCTCCGCCACTAAAGAGTGAAGTATTAAACCAAACTTCCCCCTGGGTTGGATATGTGTCTGGTTGACGATAGGTTTGCCAACTATCATATTGTGGGTCTTAAGTACCTAAGCAATCTAAAGCTAATCGTGGGTAATCAGTAATCTGGTTTACCTCTGCCTACTTCTTCAGGGATAGGGATGCGTGAACATATATTTTTTTCATTAAATCAGCATTCGCATCAGCATCAGCTGATATTCATTTTAAAAAATCAGCATAAGGATCAACAGATGTTAAAAAAACTTGCATCAGCAACAACCCTGATCTGAAACACCACATGCGACTTTATTGAACATTTACTATGCGTTAAACGATTCGTATTTATTTAAAAAAATACATTATTTAGAATCACAAAATTAAAATGATTTACAGACATACTTACATATAACAACACTCAAGGCGCTTCGACCTATCTTCTGAGCACCGTTCGGCGCGCAGTAATTATTTAATTAAAAAACGGAGCCAGGTTAAACTACTGTATATTACATTATGATGTAGGTATAAGAAAGTTACAAATTTGAAAATTTAATAGTAATTGCGTCATCCAGCCGTGCTTTTAAAAACGTTCCACGTGTTGGACTCTACGTCCCGCTTACCTACGTGGAGATTTTTACACAGGCGATACACGTCATACCTACACACAGACCAAGCGGTCACCGGATTTCCAGAAACTATTGCCGCCACAATAGTAAAGTAACATAAATCATTTTTTTGTCGAAAGTTATGTAATCTGGCAAATTTAAGAAAGTCAAGAGGTTTTATGAAGAAGTACCGGTTGAAAAGTGAGGTTTTTGATTCTTAGTTGTTAATTGGACGGTGCTTATTTTAGAGTTGATCAACGGTGAAGACAGTATTTTATGCCTAGCCATTTCTGATATAACACGGCTCTTTAACTTTGGGGTTATGTACATAAAATAAATTTTAATACCTACTTGCATTCTTTTCAAAGTTTACAGATAAGCTATTAGATACTTAAACTTTTTTTAGTAAGAGATAAATATCACGTTAAAGTAACAAAGATGTTAGGTAATGATGTATTACTAAACTGAGGTTGAGAATTCATGCCTATGACGTGAGTGAGTACCTACAGGCTAACGTACATGACGAGCTGTGACTGTATATTAACATAAGTTATGGTATTCGAACCAATTTAGCTAGTCTGCCTGCACTTGCAGAATACCTAACTACTTACTACTAGATTATTTCATCACCGGGTAGTACCTAGGTAGTATCGTCATTTTTCTACACTTGCATTCGCGCTTTGTCCGCTGGCCTGTTTCAAAGGTACCTACCTAATTTGTCCAAGACCAAACTGTTAAACGGGCAAAAGCTGGAGAATTTAAAAAAAAGATTTTATTTGTGGCTAAAAGAGATTTATTTAGTTAAAGATTTATAATGACAAATTATTAGTACTTGACAAAGTAATTGTTTCTAGACTAAAAAAAATAGAACATAAAGCAGAAAGAGAACCGGTGGATATAGTAAGATCTGCTCTGAATGAGGACTGAGTGAATACTGTTTGAGAATGAATGGAATTGGTCGATATGCATGTCAGATGTGCTGATTGCTGGGAAAAGGGGATACGCATCAGTCCTCCACACATATCATGCATCTATGCATTAAATGAACAATTAAAAATAAAATATTTTAATTTTTATATATTTCTAATGGATGCTTTGATTTGTAATTATCTCAAACTCCTTAAAATAAATGGTAATTGAGAAGTGAGTGTGGTTATTTTAAAAGTTTGAAAACCACTGGCTTATTGCACCACATACACAAACTTTTACAAGCTGCTGAGTCGCAGGCTTCCCCAATCCCCATAATCTTGCTTGACTTGAACTTGACGCCCGCGCCGTAGAAAGTATAAAACTCTGATTCATTCATAAGTTCGTCAAATCTCTTTGAATCAACTCCACGTGCATTACGTACCAACGTAAAATTGTTGATATAAACATAGATAAACTGATAAAAAGATAACTTAAAATAATAACAAAATATAAAAAGTTTTTTATGAACTAATTTATTTAATATAGTTGCTGTTTTGTGTTGTGAAAGTAGTAAATAAAATAATTAGATTTCTTACCTACCACAATATTCTTTGAACAATCTTCGTCATCTGACACGAAAATGTGGTCCAGTATTGTCGAAGGGATAAGTCATCTTAATCCTATGGTAAGTTATTTTTGCCTGGTAAGATAGGTACTTTTCAGGATAATGTTTTTCAATTGATAGATATATTTTTTACATTGAGCGAAAAATATACAGAATTAGATTAGATAGGTATGACGGAATTTAGTGACGTATGAATTTAGTACCTATGTATATATAGGTAGGTAGTAACCTACCTAGGTTATGTGTGGTGCCTATCAAAATATAAAAATCTCATGTCACGATGTATTTTCGGCATAAACTCCGAAACTACTGCTTTTTTTAAACTGAGAACCTACTCCTACTTAATAGGTAAGCGTTATTATTCTAAGTAGGTAATCTACTTACCGAAATCTCAACGAATTCTCGGATGTACCTAAGCACGTCTAACTTTAACGTGTTAAACTCTTCAAGTTATATCTTCCGTACAACGAAAATGATTGAAGAGTGACAAAAAGTATGCATACCTCAAAATTGTTTGTGTTATGGAGATAGATATACTATAAACTAGAAACCCTATCGAAAAATTGTCTTCCTGTATTATTTCCGAGATAAAAAAGTCACCTCTGTGGTCTAGCGTTTCAGTTGTTAGACTTGACTGCACGAGGTTCCGGGTTCGAATCCCGGGTCGGGCAACAAAAAGAAAATTGGGTTTTTCTAATTTTCTAACAATAAAAAATCATGCTTGAGATAGGATATGTGCCCGGTTGGCGATAGGCTTGCCACCTATCACATTGTGGGACTTATAGGACTAATCGTAGGCGCCCTGGCTGTGCCTTTGCCTACCTATTCGGGAATTTGGGCGTGAATATACTTATTTTTTTTTAAAGTAAGGTAAATTGTTTCCATACATTTAAACTTTAAATGTATGGAAACAATTTAGATTTTAACGGCAAATGTTAATAAATTTAACCCTATCACTTTATTAAGCAAACAATCCTATGCTTATATTAGTTATAGGTAGGTCTTGCTACATTCTTAATACCTATTCGTTATAAACATATAAGTAATACAAACTATTCGATGGATATCTTTCTCAAAGAGTGCGGATAGCTCATTACTGCATAGCATAGCGGTGTACTCCAAGTACTTGTAAGAGGTTCAGGATTGTTAATGTACCTACCACTAATAACCTGGGTAATCTGAGTATGATAATCACAAACAGGCAATACCGTCTTTACCATAAGGGCACACGGGGCCAGTGCCCAGGGCCCCCATATTCAGAGGGCCCCCGGAAGATCGACTATTTCACTCACTTTTAACCTTAAAATATTTTGGTATTGGTAATAAATATGCACCCAGCATTATGTTTTTTTCGTCGCCCTGATTCTTGCAGCTTAATAACGATTAAGTAATAAATATTTGGGATTTAATACAAGATGTTGTTTATCAGAAATCCCGAAAGAAACTGTTAGAGTAATCACAAAAAAAACAGCATCATACCATTATTATGAATGACATACTGTAATAAAATAAATAAAAATGTAATTGATTACCCAAAAATTCAAAGTGATTTTTTTTTTATATTCCAAAAGGGCCCCTAAGTTTTTATGTGCCCAAGGGCTCCAGCATAACCTAAGACGGCCCTGCAAACAGGAAAGACAATTTCTACAGGGAAATCATCTTACATTAAGTAGGTACGCGGAAAACTAATTAGGTATAGTTAAGTATATGTGATAATATCAAAAATAATAATTAAGTTAAAAAAAACTGGTTATAAAAACACACAACTGTAAGACAATATCCCACAAGCAGTCAAGGAATGGTTAAAAATACAAAATATATAACTATTATAAGTGATGAATAAATTGTTGTTGTATAATCATATCTTGATTAAATAATTGTATCTTCACACCCATATCCCGGAAGCGGTAGGCAGAGGCACAACCATGGCATCCAGGATTAGCTGAAGACACTAAGTCCCATAATGTGATAGGTGACAAGTCTATCGCCAACCGGACACATTCTGATCCCGGGCAACATTATCTTTATTAGAAAATTGAAAATTCTAATTTTTTTGTTGCCCGACTCAGAAATCAAACCTGGGACCTCAAGGAGTCAAGTCCGACGGCGGACCGCTAGACCTACTCCCAACTTGAAAAATGTGTAAAAAACCTTTAAAAAACTTATTACTCAAATCATAAATCAAACAAACCAAACCAACTACCAACCTACAATGTAAAGATCAAAATTTGGAAAAAAAACAGAAAAAAAGAATAAAAAAACAAAATTTGCTAACATTCAAGTATTGTACAGTTTGTCTGATACAAACACACAAGTTAATCTAATTCATAAAGTAAATGTTTTTTATTTTTTTTTTCATAAAGGCGCAGACAGATGTTCTAGAAAAACTGCACAGCCTACCATGGTAAGTTAAATTTGTTTATTATCATGTGTCGAATTTTCCGGAAAATACTTAAGCTTGATTAATTTAAAAATGACTCAAAAGCTGTAGTATAAGAAGTAAGTAGTGTACAAATTCCTAAATGTTAATGTTTATACACTTTTCTCCCCTTGTTGGTCCGGGCTCATTTGCAGAATAGACCACCTGCCTTCTAGCCAGGCAGCTCGTAAAAGGCTAGCATAGGCTTACTGTCACTAACACCGTGGTGGTAGAGTTTCGCAGCGACTCGCCCTGATTGGTACCAACGCCTTATCTTTTCCTGCCGTCATAGCGTCAGCACTTGCCGTTGACGTGTTCCGGTTCGTAGGATAAGCTCGTAAAAGGCGAGCATAGGCTTACCGTCACTAACACCGTGACATGTGACTAGGTGGTAGAATTTTGCAGTGACTCGCCCGGATTGGTATCACCGCCTTATCTTTTCCTGTCGCCATAGCGTCTGCACTTGCCGTTGACGTGTTCCGATTCGGTGGATAAGGTAGCCGATACATTTACTTTTGGTCGAGGCCTAACATCCCAGCCTAAGGTTGGCAACGCACCATTCCCACAATTGGTGTCTCGTGTGTGCGTGAATTTTTTTACCGTCAGGAAGTCCATACAATATCATAAAAAATGAAGAGAAACGTAACTTACAGTGAGTTTTTGTACGGACGCTAGTAGATTTATACGACAGCACTAGATAAACTAGCGACTATAAGTACATAAAGTGATGAACATTTAGATGTCTGCATTTCCGGGTCTGGGTGTTTATTGAATTTATTCTGGTATATATTTAAGTATTTCTATGTATTAGTATCGTAGACTAACACCCATAACACAAGCATATAATTTGCTTACTTTGGGGTTAGATTCAATTTGTAATTATAAAGTGTCTTTCACTTGATATTTTTAAATAAATAAATACAACGACAAATTATATGCTTGTATTATGGGTGTTAGTCAACGATACTAATACTTAAATAGATACTAGAATAAATTTAATAAACACCCAGACCCGGAAATGCAGACATCTGAATTTTCAACACACAAATGCCTGCCTCCGTCGGGAATTGAACCTGAGGTTTGCGGTTGGTTTTTGTAGTTAGGCGTGTATGCTAGCCACTCGACCAACGAGGCGGTCAATCTATAGACCATCAAGATTCTTCCAAAAGACAGTGTTCAGTAAATCTAATAACTCAAAATTTAACGTGATTGATTCTAAAGAATTTTGATTTTACCTGATAATTTGGTACTTAGATACTTTTTTATGGTTTGACTTACGTAGTGTTTAACGTTTCCTAAATCAAAAATCATTTTAATCACGGTATTTTTAGATTTATTTATTTAATTACATCTACTGAACATCGACTAAAAATTTGAACACCTAGGTATTTTGGAAACACCTAAGGGACCGGTTACCCACGGTTTTGTTGCTTAAGTTTTTTTTAGAAGACCATGACTCATTTCAAGACTAAAGCCAATATCAAGATTTTTGGCCTTGATTTCCTTAACACAAATGATTTTAAGCCTCTTAAAACAAGAGGAGGTAAGAGGTTCTCAATTCACCTTCAGTTAATTCGTTTTTATTTTTGTTACGTTTTTTTCTATATGACGGGATTTTGACCGCCTCGTTGGTCGAGTGGCTAACGTACACGCGTAACTACATCGACCAAAAACACGAGGCTCGGGTTCGATTCCCGACGGGGGCAGGCATTTGTGTGATGAACATTTAGATGTCTGCATTTTCGGGTCTGGGTGTTTATTAAATTTATTCTGGTATCTATTTAAGTATTTCTATGTATTAGTATCGTTGACTAACACCCATAACACAAGCATATAATTTGCTTACTTTGGGGTTAGATTCAATTCGTGTGGGTTGTCCAGTGCTGTTTATTTATTTATTTATTATTTATTTATTTATGATCCTTTTTTTTCGGAAGGGATTTTCGTGATTAAAAATCAGATTTAAAAAAACTCATCAGATTACTTAATAATGTATGTTTTTTTGTTTACCTAAACAATATCACAAAACAAAACAATTGTAGTTAGTTTCTTGCATGTGTACTGCACTTAGATTTTGAAATAGGAATAATAATATCTGTGGACTAATTACACAAACTGAATCTATAGTAATAAAATTATAAGTATGTTTGTGTTATGTCAGTTAACAACGATAATAATTACCTAAGTAGAAATAATAACTGTAATAATAACTAACCTAGATACTGGAATAAGTTTAATAAACTCCCGGCCTCAGGTTGGCAACGCACCACTACCACCTTTGGTGTCTCTAGGCGGCGGGAATTTCTTACCATCAGGAAATCCGTCTGCTTGTTTGTCTTCCAATATCATAAAAAAACACCCCCAGACCTAGATATTCATCAACTGCCTATCTCGAGAATCGAACACGAGAATTATTATTGGACAGTGTCACTAGGTGCATACGGTAATCATACGGTAATCCCTTGACCAACGATGCGTCCAATTGTTGTATTCTTAGATCGAGTTGAAGAATATAAATAAAATATATATATATATATTCACGCCCATATCCCCGAGGAGATAGGCAGAGGCACAACCAGGGCACCCACGACTAGCCGAAGACACTAAGTCCCACAATGTGATAAGTGGGAAGCCTATTGTCAACCGGGCACACATCCAATCCGGAGCAACGTTTTTTTTTTGTAGAAAATTGGAAAAACACAGTTTTTGTTGCCCGACCCGGGTTTTGAACCCGGGACCTCGTGCAGTCAAGTCCAACAACTGAACCGCTAGACCACAGAGGCGATAATTTATTTTTACTGATACTAGGTACAAACCTGATTGGAGTTACGATGGCAGTATAGAATCACGTGAATTGTTGGTGCAAGCTCAGGCCTCCTTAAGCTCTGGCCCTGATGCTCCCGATGATGTGGATGAGCTTATAAAGAAGAGCAAGGCTTTTCCTATTAAGTTTCCTATAGACACAGTAAGGTATGACGTTTATGTTTTTTTAAACCGACTCCATAAAAGGAGTAAGTTTTCAATTCGATTGTATGTTTTTGTTACGCGATCACTCTTCCAATAGCCAACTGACTTTTATGGTTATTTTTTGGAAAGATAGGTCATGATTTCCAGGTGGTCCCATATTAGTTTTGTCATAATCAGACTAGTGGTTTTTGAATTGTATTGAATAGTGTATAAAGTTTTTACATATCTTTATCATTGATGAGGTCTTCAAGATGAAGTACACAGACACGTCCAACTTATAATCCCTCTTTTTCCGTAGGGGTAAAAAAGGGTCAATTGAAAGTGTTTTAAAAAAATCTTGGACAAATTACAGAAATTGAATCTAACTCCGAAAGTTAGCAAATTATATGCTTGTGTTATGGGTTTTAGTCAAAGACTAGCTGCGCCCCGCGGTTTCACCCGCGTAAGTCCCAATC
The DNA here is from genome assembly GCA_002245505.1 of Calephelis nemesis. NCBI lineage: Eukaryota > Metazoa > Arthropoda > Insecta > Lepidoptera > Riodinidae > Calephelis > Calephelis nemesis. Next base: position 23,465 of record NJDD01006005.1, on the reverse strand, counting down.
CCGCGGGAACTCCGGGATAAAAAGTAGTTATTCTGGGTCTTCAGCTACCTACATACCAAATTTCATCGTAATCGGCTTTGTAGTTTTTGCGTGAAAGAGTAACAAACATCCATACATCCATATATCCATACATATAAACTTTCGCATTTATAATATTAATAGGATAATAAAAGACATACTTATTTAGATACCACTAGTTGACTCGGCAGACGTTGTTCTGCTGTGAAAAAACTGGGGTTAGTCATCCTCATCACTTAGGGTTATAAAAAATAGATGTATAAGATCAGTCAAGCCGTTTTTGTGACACGAGAATTTTATATATATAATGATAAATTAAAGACACAATAATGCAGATATCTAAATATTCATCACAAAGACGTTAGTCACAGGAACCGAACCAGAGCCTTGTAGTTAATAGGTGCAGTAAGGCGTGTATGCTAACCCCTAGACCAACAAGGCGGTCAGATATTATATACATATACAATGTTATCGCCTCTGTGGTCTAGCAGTTCAGTTGTTGGACTTGATTGCATGAGGTTCCGAGTCCGAATCCCGGGTCGGGCAACAAAAACAAAATTTTTGTTTTCCAATTTTCTAATAAAAAAATGTGCCTGGTTGGCGATAGGCTAGCCACCTATCGCATAGTGGGACTTAGTGTCTTTGGCTAGTAGTAGGTGCCCTGGTTGTGGCTCTGGCTACCTCTTCGGGGATATGGGCGTGAAGATACTCTTTTATACAATGTTATGATAACTTGAATAAATTTAATTATATAATTTTAATATTTTTCAGACTCGAGCAACTGAAAAGCCGAAGACCACCTGAAGACCTTCAAAGGAATATATCATCCACTTACCCGCTAGTTCATGAAAAAGTTTTGTTGCTGATGGCCGAGTTTATCATTTATAAAAGGTTAAATTATATTTGTATCGCTGTCCATGTTTATAACCACAGTATGTGATGCTTGAAATGAGATAACCTATTATACGGACATATCCGTCTAAGCTCAGTTTTATGGTGGGAAATGACGCCCCGTCCGCGTCATTGCAAAGCATACTGAGGCGGGCTTGAACGCATCGCATCGGCAGATTGGCAAGGCAAGTATGGATAGTGACGCCTCTAGTAATTGTCATATGAAATTTTAAGCGTTAACTTGTCTTTAGCGCTCTATTCACAATAATGATATCGTGATTGTTGACCGCATCGAGGAATGGGAGCGGGGCTCACGGAAATCCGCTTCCGTGAGCCCCGCGGCACAGTGGGCGTAGCTCCATATAAACCGTATGAAAGCGATAACAATTTTGGAATTTCTAATTTTTTCTTAATTTAGTTATTCTTCAAAAATTCATAAAAAACAAATAAAAAAAGTTATAAACTTTTACTGCGGAATCTTCTTTATTATATATATATAAGAAGAGCCCTCAAAAGTTAAACAATTTATAGATTAATTATTTAATATTATATTAACTATTTTAAGGGATTTTATGAGAATGTAAAGCCTCCAAAAATTTGTTGGTTAATTATTGAATAAATTCAACAAAAATGAAGTTAACAAGTTCTTCTTCTTCTTCTTTATAAATATGGCTTTCGATCGTTTTTCACGACTACTTTGCCAATGTCAAGTAAGTTAATTAGTTAATTCAGTCAGTCATAAGTCACTATGTACAAAGTTATGTCAGGTCAGGGTCTTGAGTAAAACGGTGGCTTCGTTACTCAAGCTCATCTAGGAGATTTGACGGCAACGAGGAAATAGACGATATACTAATTTCGTCATGATTATTTCATTTGTGCACGTTCACTGAACAATATTGATCTGATTCCCACCTAAATTAACTAATTTTGCTCAATACGAACACGAAATCCAATAATAATAAAAAAAATTACGACCACTTTCATTCACGATGGCGTTAAAACTCTAGTTAACAAGTTTTCGCTAAATAGACTATATTTTTTCAAGTGTCTAGTTGACACTATAATTTTTTCAATTTTTTTAATTAATATTTAATGTTCTAAAAAAATATTTATTGTTGCTAGCTTTGCGCGGCGGCAGTGAGGCAGCGCTGAAACGGCCGCGCGGAACCCAATTTTCAATGTTAAATTAAAATTATTAATAATAGAGCAGAAGTCGATACATATTTTACTGAAATTTTCTCCTCTTTTAGGATATTTTTTTAATTTCAACTATCTTTAATACTTTTCGAGTTACAGCTACAAAACGGAGACACCTTTTTTTTCTCTTTTTTTTTATGTTATAGGAAGGCAAACAAGCAGACGGATTTCCTGATGGTAAGAAATTCACGCCGCCTAGAGACACCAAAGGTGGTAATGGTGCGTTGCCAACCTGAGATCGGGATGTTAGACCAAGAGCAAAAGTAAGTTTACCGGCTACCTTACCCTCCGAACCGGAACACGTCATGACGTTATGGCGGCAGGAATAGGTAAGGCGGCGGTACCAATCCGGGCGAGTCGCTGCCAAACTCTACCACCTAGTCGGATGTCACGCTGTTAGTGATGGTAAGACAATGCTCGCCTTTTACGAGCTACGAGCTGCCTGGCACAGGAAGGCAGATGGTCTATTCTACAAAGGAGCCCGGACCAACACGGGTGTCTTTTTTTTGGTTGTAGCAATTGTAATTTTTTAGAGCGGGATTATTCCAAAATTTACTCAGAATTTTTTTTACGAATCTAAATTACTAACAACCATATTTTTACGATTACAAGAACTATTTTTCACAGGAAACTCACTTCTCGACCAGACTATTTTACTAAAGCGTGTTAAACATCAGACATGTGGTTATTGAGACACTATATAATGCGTATTTTTGTGAATATTATAAACAACAATTGAGTAATACCACCTTTAACCGACTTTTAAAAAGGTGGAGACTACATGTTTAAACCATATTTTTATTTTTAACGATTTGTAGTTAACAATTCTTTTTTTATTTGAAAAAATGGACTTTTCAAGGTGGTGGTGCTGACTTTAATATCCCAGGGATATCGAATAAGTACCCACTTCATGTTTTATGAACTTATTTGACGAATAATTATTTAAATTGAAGTCGTTTTTAACACTGAGTTTAAATTGTTACAAACTAAAATAGATGAACTCTACAATTTACAGCAAATTCGGAAATGCCGTAGAACAAGCACTGTATGAAACCATGACAGTACCAGAGTTGATCGACCGCTTGCTGCAGAAGCGGGCAGCCTCCTTTTTAAGATCGGATGATAAGTTTTTGCTCATCAATGGAGAATCGGGGTGAGTTATTCTAATGAAAAAGTATCTTCACGCCCATATCCCTGAAGAGGTAGGCAGGGGCACAACCAGGGCAACCACAACTAGCCGAAGACATTAAGTCCAACCGGGCACATTTCCAATCTCGAACAACATTTTTTTTTTAATTAGAAAATTGGAAAAATCCAAGATCCAAATTAGAAGTTAGTTAATCGCCTCTGTGGTCTAGCGGTTCAGTTGTTGGACTTAACTACATGAGGTCCCGGGTTCGAATCCCGGGTCGGGCAACAAAAAGATAATTGGGTTTTTCTAATTAAAAAAAAATTCGTTGCTCGGGATTGGATAAGTGCCCGCTTGGCGATAGGCTTGTCACCTATCACACTATGGGACTTAGTGTCTTCGTGTCTTCGGCTAGTCGTGGGTGCCCTGGTTGTGCCTCTGCTTATGATATGGGCGTAAATATACTTTACTTTTTTTAGTTAACTTGCACATATAGCATCATCATTCGCCAGGGCTCGGGTGTGATTCGAATCTGATGATGATATCTTTAGGTTTAAGTTACATTCTTTGTGGCATAGGAAGGCACACAATCGGAAGGATTTCTTAATATAATGGTAACAATTTGATGTCGCCTGTAGACAAGCCTGTTTTAAGTTTTAGTTGGTATTCTATTTTTCCTAAACCGGAGTTCTGTAATGAAAAGTTATGACGTTTTAACGATAGCCAAAAGAAATAGACCAGGCTCTTACCATGAGGTTACGTCTTGTCAAGTTTACTATACTCGTTACCGTCTCTGTAAATTATGTGTATGACAACTTTAAGTAAGAGAAACACATTTTTAGAACAAAAGTGTCATAGATTTCGACACGTAACTTACCATACGTAATATGTACCAAGCCATGGTAAAGACTCTGCACTGTATTGAAAATAGTTTGGTATTTTTAAGAACGTAATACGCGGTCAAGAAGGCAGAAACTAGATTTCAATTTTACAAATCACTATTAAGTGATACTAATGTTGATTGTGTTGTGCACTCACAAAACTTATTCTATGTTATAATTAATACCGTTTTTACCATAAGGGCACACGGGGCCAGTGCCCAGGGCCCTATAATCGGAGGACCCCGAAAGATCGACCATTTGGGTGCATTATCTTTTTCTCGCTGCCCTAATTCGGGAGCTTCAATTTCACAGCTTAAGAACAATTAAGTAGTTTGCCAATAATTATGAGAAGCAGCATACTAATAATATTATTAATGACATTCTGTTATAAAATAATGTAATTGATTACCCAAAAAAATCATCTTGATAAAAATGAAAAGTTTGATATCTTTATATTCCAAAAGGGCCCCAAGTTTTTGTGCCCAAGGGCCCACGCTTAATCTAAGACGGCCCTGGTTATAACTATCTATTATTTCTTCCTTTTAATGCTGTCAAATTAGTCTATACACGATATTTCTTTAGTACACAGCAGAATCACAACTACTGAGTTATTGTGATTTCTAAAATATACTTGATGCATTTACATCACTTTTATAAATTTACAATATGATTGCTGATTTATTTAACAGACTCCTAATGTCATTTTTTTTCAAGCTATGGCGGATGGGATACAATAGGCACCTCAGAAGAGATGCCGCCTCTGGAGCTGGAGAACTGCTTGAGCTACGACGAGATGAAATTATCCGCCATGTTATTTGTGAGTGGATACACAGAATGTATCAATGACGGGGCAAGAAAGAACAGAGGAGTAGTCAAAGAAGATAACATAGAGAAGAACGCTGTTATCATAGGTAAATGTTTCAGTCAAATGTTTATGGGTAACTAGCGGCCCGGTACGTGCTACGTATACGAGGGCCAAACTGAAAGTTTTTAGAACTGGCAACTTAAAAGCATTATATTAAAAAAATAAGTTTAAATTTTGAAAAAAGAACTCTTTACCAATAATATTGAGTATACATTTCATTCATTTGTCATTTGTTTTACGATTTGGCGGCAAATAGAAAATTGTCTGTGCACATCAGAATGGATTTAAGCCGAGAAAATTTTCGTGCAATGATTTTTTTTGACTTTCGATGTCATATAAGTCAACAAGAAAGTTATGATAGACTTCGATTGGCTTTTCACGATGAAGCC